>JBBPBX010050615.1:10107-24902 GCA_038048925.1 Garcialebias charrua
ATATATATATATATATATATATATATATATACATATATATATATATATATATATATATATATATATATATACTATATATATATATATATATATATATACAGGTAGTCCCCGACTTACGAGCGCTCTGACCTACGAGCGTCCGGACTTACGAGCTGGCGAACGAGAAGTAAATTTGTAAAAAATACAGCACTTTTTTGTGTTTTTAGATGAAAGTGTGTTAGCTAACCGTTTGGAAACACGTTTCCGACCATGTTTATGAACTAATATGAACGTTTTTGATGAAAAACGAGTGTTCGTAGTAGCGCTAGCATAAATGTTCCAACTTACGAGCGAAAATCCGGACTTACGAGAACACGTGCTTCGTGTTCCAACTTACGAATTTTCGTGTTACGAGCAACTCGCAGGAACGGAACTCGCTCGTAAGTCGGGGACTACCTGTATATATATATATATATATATATGCATGTGTCTCCAGGCATAATCAGAAGGAGCTCTCATTGGTTAGGACTTCACTGTTGTTAGAGAAGGCTGAAGTAGAGAGTATCTACAGTGTGTATATGTTTAATAACTGACAGGAACATCAAACAAGTCCAAATGTGGATATGAAGTCAGTGGGACCAAAACACAAGACGCGGGACTTTGTGAAGAACTTGCAAAACTTTTCTTTTTGACCACAGAAATATTCATGATGCATTCAACTGCAACCTGTATATTAAAAAAAAAATGCATAAATTGCAATTTACCTTTTTTTTTTTCATTGCATGATGAAATTTTATTGTAAAACTATGTTCTGTGTTCCCATCACATTTTAGTGTGAATTATTGGTTTATATGTTGTACATAGGGTAGCATGGTGGTGCAAATGGCAAAGCTGCTGCCTCTCAGCAAGCAAGTCCCTGGTTCAAATCCCGATCCGGGGGCTTTTTTGAGTGGAGTTTGCATCTCCGTGCATGCGTGGGTTTTCTCCTGGTACTGTTTTCTTTCCGCAGACCAAAAACATGCATGTTAGGCTGATTGGTAACTCTAAATTGTCACTAAGTGAGAGAGTGAATGGTTGTTTGTCTTGTTTGTCTCTATGTGTCCCTGTGATGAACTGGAGACCTGTCCAGGGTGTCCCCCGCCCCTCACACAATGATTGATGGACATGGGAATCGGTGACCCCCCGTGACCCAAAATGGAAGACTTGTGTAAAAGATAATGGATGGATGGATGTTGTACTTGAACACAAGATCAAATTTTTGAATCAAAATTTAAAAAATAAAATATGTTGAGGCCTGAAAGGTGTGCAAGAACTTTGATGTACTCTGTTTTTTTTTTTGTGTGTGTGTGTGTGTGTGTGTTTTTACTGTTGTGCTTGTAGTCTTCATTTTTAGCTGGTTATATGAATTGTATTTGTATGAATTGTGTATTTACTGACTGTTTGGGCAGCTGCTACTATGCTATACAGTACACACCCCTGAGTCCATGACAAATGTACCATAGGGGACTATAAAGTATATTCTATTCTATTCTATTCTAAGATACGGTATGATCTGTAGGGCCTTCTGAGTAATCTTGGGACAGAAATGGTTGGACATTTTCAGGTTAAGTGTTCATGTGGGTTTACCTGTTAGTTTTTGTGTTTAGTGTGGTTTCGTGTTCAGATTGTAAAAAATGACAGTACAAGTCAGACGTGGTACTTGATGGATAAAAAGTGAAGAAGCTTCATTCATCAGCGAGTTATTAAATTTACTGGAATTAGATTTAAAGTGATGTAACCAGATGCAGATTCCGTAGAGTTCTTCGACATTAGCATTGAATGGGGTGTCATGATGGCAGAACAGTGGCTCAGTTAGTAATTCTAAAAAAGCTAAATCTGGTCCTCTGGACATTCAAAAAACAAAACAAAACAAAGCAAAGAAATTGTAGAAACGTTTCGTCTTTCGTCCGAAAGACTTCCTCAGTCTGAGATGCTGTGTTCAGCTCAGTCTTATAAATAGCACCCTCTCACAGTGGATCAACCAGTTGGCTGATGACAGCCAAAACCAGCTGCTCACATGATCAAGGAGGACCATCAGCCTAAAGAAGGATCGTTAGGCTGAACACAGCATCTCAGACTGAGGAAGTCTTTCGGACGAAAGACGAAACGTTTCTACAATTTTTTTGCTTTGTTTTGTTTTGCATTTTTAAAGTCCAGAGGACCAGACTTAGCTTTTTTAGATTTTTCTACCTGTATTATTGAGCATGCATCAGGGTACTCAGTTAGTAAAGTTGTTGTTGCCTCTCAGCAAGAAGGTCACCGGTTCAAATCCTGGCCGGGGACCTTTCTGGGTGTAGTTTGCATGTTCTCTCCATGCTGTATGGGTTTTCTCCGAGTACTCCGGTTTCCTCCCACAGACCCAAAACATGCATGTTAGTCTGATTGGTAACTAAATTGTCTCTAGGTGTGAGTGTTTATGTTTATTAAATTTGTTCATTTTTTTTACAAAAGAAACAATACAAGACAATCCCATAAATGATAATGTACAAAATGTAAAAAAATGAAAGGTAGCAGAAAGAAGAATAAATCTTATTATATCTGCCCCTTTTCTCCAACAATCAGATTAAACAATAATAATCTTCAACCAACAGTACAAAATGACTAACTCTTTCTAATTTTCTAACTAATACAATACACATTACGCTATTTCATATATATTTTTTAACACATTTGTTTTGATCATTTTCTTAAATGTAAACATTGACTTGGCATTTTTAACTACATTCTCCAAGCCATTCCATAATCTAATTCCCTGGATTGAGGTAGAACGTCCCTTCAAACTAGTTCTGAATTGTGGTTTTACAAACATCTCTGTCCCCTTAAGATTATAACAACTTTGTCTTTTAACAAAATGCATTTGGATATTTAAAGGTAATGCATTATTTTGAGCCCTATACATGGTAAATGGAGCTTATTTATATAGCGCTTTCCAGCCCCCTGTGAGGAGCCCCAAAGCGCTTTACAATACCAGCCATCCACCCATTCATTCAGACATTCATACACCGGTAGTGGTAGCCTGCCTTGCAAGGCGCCATCCAGACCTACCGGGAGCAACTCGGGGTTAAGTGTCTTGCCCAGGGACACAACGACACATGGTGGGCGGATGCGGGATTCGAACCTCCAACCTTCCGATCAGGGGTCGACTGCCATTACCACTACACCACGGCCGCCCCAACTGATAAAATATTATAGTCTACCAAATCATGGAACTTCAATAACTTCAGTTGATAAAATAATGTACTTGATGGATGACGGTAATGTTTTCTAGTGATAATTCTTACAGCTCTTTTCTGTAATACAAAAATAGGCTTTGTGATTGTTTTACACGCTTTCCCCCAAACATCAATACAATAGATTAAGTGTGGAACAATGATTGTGTTATACAACAAATACAGAGCTTTATCATTCAATAGGTCTCTGACTTTGTACAGTACTGCAATCGATTTAGCTATTTTTATTCTTACAGAATTTATGTGTTGTTTCCATGTCAGTTTGTCATCAATGATAACACCCAAAAACTTCACCTCACTCACTCTACAAATCTCAACACCCTCAATTTTGAGTGGAACATCAACAGTTTTCTTTTTATTACTGAATATCATGTAATTAGTTTTTTCTAGATTTAATGATAATTTATTTATTTTAAACCAAGTTTGTATCTTGACAAATTCTGTCTTTATCAATTCCAACATTTGTTCTATATCTTCGCCTGAACAGAAAAATGTGGTATCATCAGCAAAAAGTACACATTTAAGGAGTCCTGACACATTTACCAAGTCATTCACATATAAAATAAATAGCTTTGGTCCAAGTACAGAGCCTTGGGGAACTCCACATGTGATATTACAGAGGTCAGATCTTACATCATTTATTTGTACAAATTGTTTCCTATCTTTCAAGTAGCTAGATACCCACTGTAATGCTGGTCCTCTAATACCATATTTGTTCAGTTTTTCAAGGAGAATGGTGTGATCAATAGTATCGAATGCTTTTTTTAAATCAACAAAAATACTGATACAATATTGTTTTTGATCGACAGCAGTAGTTATTTGTTCCATTAATTCCATGAGAGCCATTGATGTAGAGTTTTTTGCTCTAAACCCATACTGACTGTTGCTTAGAATATTTTGTTTATCTATAAATTGATCTAGTCTGTTTACAAATAGTTTTTCAAGAATTTTTGAAAACTGTGGTAACAAGGATATAGGTCTATAATTGTTGAACACACATTTATCACCATTTTTAAAAAGAGGAACGACCTTAGCTACTTTCATATTATCTGGAAATATTCCTGTTGAAAATGATAAATTACATATGTATGTAAATGGCTCAATAACATGGCTCATTATGTCCTTTACAAACATCATATCCATGTCCACCCAGTCTTTTGATCTCTTGTCTGTAAGATTTTTTACTACATTCATTATTTCCTCTTTGTTAGTTCCATTTAGAAAAATACTATTTGCACAACCTGTAATTGAATGGATCACATTTTTATCTACTTTTGGTATTTTAGCTGCAAGGCTTGATCCAACATTCACAAAATATTGATTAAATCCATTTACAATTTCATTTTCATCATGAATTTCATCGTTGTCTTTTACAAAGTATTTTGAAATACCAGTTTTTGTTTTATGATTCTTCAGGACACTATTCATTACTCGCCATGTTGCTTTCATATCACCATTACTTTTATCTAATAATTTACTATAATATTCTTTCTTATGTTTCCTTATAATCCCTACTAATTTATTTTTATACTTTTTATATTTTTCTTCAGCGCTCTGACTTCGCAATTTCAAGAAACATGAATACAAATAATTCTTTTTTTTACAAGCATTTCTCAACCCTTTTGTCATCCATGGTTGATCAACCTTATTTCTCTTTGTATGATTTGTTTGCACACAATTCTTTTCATACAGAGCCTCCAAGATATTCATAAACTCATCATATGCTCTGTTCGCATCATCAACATACACATCACTCCAGTCTTGTTTATCCAGATCCTCTTTCAATTTTTCCAAAACTCTTTTTGACGTGTTTATGATCTTTTTCTTCGTTGTAACTGCTTTTGTGATGTTTTGATCATTTTTATAGATTGTGAAAACTGGTAAATGATCACTTAAGTCGGTCGTTAAGATACCACCTATCACGTCCCCATTTGTTATATTTGTGAAAATATTATCAATTATTGTGGCACTATGAGTTGTAATTCTTGTTGGCTTTGATATCAATGGATACATATTTAAACTGTACATTGAGTTTATAAATGTGCTTATGTTATTTGAATCTGTTTTATTTCCCATATCAATGTTAAAGTCTCCACACAAAAAAAACATTTTTATTAAAACTCTTCTCCATTAGCTCCAAGATTTTATCCGTGAATATTTCTATATTTGCTCCTGGTGATCTATATACACAACTTATTATTATGTTTTTATCGTTTTTGTTTATTATTTCTATTGTTATCATTTCCATAATATTATCAACTATTATTGACATTTCACTATTTAATTTACATTTTATTTCATTATTGACAAATAGAGCGACTCCACCACCTCTTTTATTATTTCTGTTCATATGATATAATTCATACCCCTCGATGTGAATATTACTTGTGTTATCATCATTGAGCCATGTCTCTGACAGCGCTATTATCGTAAAAGTTCTATTTAACTGTTTTAAGTAATCTGTTATTTTGGATATGTTTGCATTTATACTTCTGCTATTAAAGTGAATAATAGAGAGAACTCCATTTGATATATTGATGTCATTAAACTGCTCTTCATTATAATATTCGCTATCTTTTATTACAGGAAAAAAATTGCATCAATCACATTTTCAACATTATATATTTTAGGTTCTGAGTCTTCGTATGTTGTCATGTTCTAATGTATTTGTTCATTTCACTGTATATTTTATCCATTTTGAGTGTGAGTTGTTTCATTGATTTGTAGTTTTTCATTTCCTGAATTCATCCAGAGTGAGAGAGTGAATGGTTGTTTGTCTTGTTTGTCTCTATGTGTCCCTGTGATGGACTGTCCAGGGTGTCCCCCGCCTGTCACACAGTAACTGCTGGACAAGGGCACTAGTGACCCCCGCAACACGAAAAATAAGAAGCGGGTAAAGATGGATGGATGGTCTGTCATAACATTTCATCCTCTCTGAAGGCTTGGCTCTCATAGGCCACTGGTTTTTGTATCATAAACAATGTAACTGTATTTTGTTATGTTTTGATTATACTCTGAGGTTAATGTCCTCTTTAAAAATTTTAACAGTAGAAAGCAGTCCATCTTTTAACTGTAACTGTACATTCGTTGTCTTTTTGTCTTCTTTTCTTACTTCATACTCCTGCTTGAAGCCGTAGCCCTCAGATGTCTTCATCTGGTTGATGTGCTGCAGGAGGTCAGCCACCCTTACAGCAGGGTGGAGCTGACCTGTGTGATAAGGTGAGTTTTTCCTCTGACAGTGACGTTGGGGTGAGCCTCCCAGTAAGCTGCTGGACTCATTCACCGAGCTGCGCTGCTCATCTGGGGACACAAATACAAACAGATAAAGACAGTCTGCTGACACTGTGAAGACTGGGACATTGACTTTGTTCTGTTTTTTCCATGCACATAAGTCAAAAGGGGCAGCGCAGAAAGAATAAAGTTAGCATTTTTGCACGGATGTGACGGCTGACTGGTGCCATAAAATATTCAAACAGATAGGACATGTCTGTGCTGAGCGCACCTGGCAGAACAGATTGCATGCATGCTTGGAAGTAAATACAACTGAAGGTCAGGAAGGAGGTAGTTGCTTTCTCTCCACACATGATCTCAAGACAACCCATATGGTTTTTATTGTCTTACTTCGAGAGTTGCAGCCGTGCGTGTCCATGAAGGGGTTGGCCATCCGTTCGTCCTGCTGGAGCGTGCTCTGCTCTGTCATGTTGCAGTCCAAAGAGCTCAGCTTTTGACTCTTCTCCTGTCTGTAGGACATGGCCGCCTTGTTGATGACCACCTTCTTCCTGCTGCAGAGGTGACGGCACGGAGGAGGGAGGATGGGGAACAGCAACAAAGGCCAGCAGAGAAGAGAAAGAGTGAGTGCATAACAGGTAAAAGAGATAAGAAGAAAATGAAAAGGAGTTGAGATGAGAAAGTGTTGAGAAGGAGTCTAAGGAGAGAAAAGATTGAATTTGCTCGCAGAGGAAAAGTGAAATCTGGTGATGAAAGAGACTGTTGATAGAGCTGGAATTAAGTGTGTAGTCACTGGGCTGCAAGTGTTAGAGACCATGATGTGTAGGTGGCAAATCAAAGCTGACAGGACATTTGATAATTGTGTGAACATTTATGAAGCATTCACTCTGTGATCCACTTGTTTTCTGTTCATTTTTCAGCATCTTTCTCGTTCCACAGTTTTTGTGCTATTTCAACAATTCATATATCAAAACATTCAGCTCCTTCAGGAGAAGGTTGTTATGATTTTGATATTGATACAACTTTAGCTTTTAGGACATTTTAGCCTTTTTTGTCCCTTTTGTCTCATTGAAAAATAATTGAGCTCATTTTCCACCCTTGAGATCTTTAAATCTGTTTATAACCTTTTACTGCTCCTTTCACATTTTGCTTCAGCTTCTTTCAGCTTCCTTGTGCAAATGTAAACATTCTTTCAGCTACTTTCAGCTGTTTTGTGCTCCTTTCAGATTATTTCTGCTAATTACAACATATTTGTGCTTCTTCTAACTTCTTTCTGCCAATTTTATCTTGTTATGCTCCTTTCAGCTTTTTTCTGCAAATGTCAGTTTTTTTCTGCTATTTCAGCTCTTTGGCTGTTTTTATGCTAATTTTAGCTGTTTTAGCTAATTCAACATTTTTTTGCACTCCTTTTAACTTTTTCCAGCCTAATTCAGCAAAAATGTGCTCTTTCCATTTCCTTCTGGTAATTTAAAGCTAGGGTATGTAAGATTGTAATGTAGTCTGTAACTTCAAACAATATATTTTGAACATATTTCTTCACTCAGTCACTATCTACTGACAAACTGATGTTAGATAAAGTAATCTCTGAAAAAAATCTATTGTCCCCTTGCTTCTCTATCAGCATTTATAAAAACACTGAAAACACAGAGTGACCAGGACACTGACAGCCAATAAAAACAGAGTTGTTTGTCACGCCCCAACCCACGCCCCCACCTGTCCCAGCCGCAGCTCGTTCTCATTCAAAGGATTAAAGACCGTGTAAAGTGAAATTAAATGTGTGTTTTTAGTTTGTCACATGGCATAAATATGTGTTATTAATCACCCATATAAATCTGACTGATTAAAAACATTGTTTTCCTTATAAAATTAAGTGTCAAAAATCATGAAAATACATTATTTTCCCTTGCTCTGAAACTGTGGGGGCGTGTCAGTGCAGGGAGTGGTTTCAGCGCAGTTCTGCTGAGCTGAGCTGAGCGAGGCAGACAGCAGAGATCCACCTCCTCCGTTTTTATCTAAGTTCTGGCTGCCAGTAGCTCCTTTTTCCAAGAGTTACGCTGTTTTTAGTGCACTAACAACTCTGGTTTTGTTTTTAAAGTTGAGGACACATAACTCCGCTGTTATGTGTTTAATAATAAGCGCTATTTTAGAAGATGAGCAGCGGACTCGATGCACCCGGTCCGACCCGGTCACATCGCATGCGGGGTCTGTGTTGGTGATAAAAATAAAGAGTAATCACGTTGATAACTAAGTTATCTCATCTGTGTCAGCGAGTCACTGCGTTTCACGGCGCGCGTGGCAGGAGCTCAACGCACACACACACACAAACACACGCGCGGCGCGGAGCTGCAGGTGGCCGCTCCAGCAGCAGCCTGGGTTTGTTCTGACTCCCTCCTGCGTCTCAATGTGGGTGCCCTGACCATTGCGACATCCAGGGAAGATGCAGGAACGAGGCATAATTGATTAGCTAGCTAACGATGAACAAAATATCCATGCTATTGCTATCTGATGCTATCTGCGATTCGCGAGTGAACGGCTCCACCCATGCGAAGAACAATTTATACGGCTGGAGCAGCAGGGGGTAGTGCTATACTAATGAGGACCGCGTGACGAAACGCGGTCACGTTTAAACCACGCCTAAAAAATCCTGAAACAAACATGTCTTCATACACAGTTTCATCTATAACTCCAAAATTAATTGAGCTACTATTTTGAGACTTTTTACTCATTCACAAGATTACAATTATCACATTTATAATGTTTATTTAAGAAAATGTTGAAATTCACTTTACACGGTCTTTAAAGGATTGCAAAGCGATGCAGGACTGTTTTTTATGTGACACAAAATGTATTAAATATCCCTTCTTTATCCCAGAGCTGGACTTTTATTTAGTTTTTTTTTGCCAAAAGCCAAGTGATCGCTTCATCCTTCACTGACAGAAATGAGGAAATGGATTTGTCACGAGCGAATTAAAACATGTCCAACGTTGCTTCGTGAACCTCTGATGATTTCTGCTGGATTTTGTGTTGTAGGATGAGTGATTCGTGGTTTTATTAAATTTTTTAAACAGTTATATTGTCATATAAACACAGAATATCGCAGCGCAGACAGGAGGAGGTGGAGCATTCCACACATTCCAGCAGCGCAGCGACATGAGGAAGTCACGAGCGAATTAAATCATGTCCAAACGTTGCTTCGTGAACCTCTGCTGGTGTCTGCTGGATTTTGTGTTGTAGGACTAGCGCTCCATGTTTTTATTTTATTTTATTAGAAGGTTTTATTTCCATAAACACAGAATATCGCAGTGGCTCTGAGCAGACAGCAGCAGGGGGCGGAGCAGATCCCAAGTTCAGCTGCAGAGCTCGGACTGTGCCATATATGGCTCTGAGGGGAGGGAGCAGAATGCTTTTCTGCGCTGAAAATATTTCTAAGTCCCAGAGTCCCAGAGTGTTCAAATATCGCAGACCCGAGCTTTAATCTTCTTTTTGCCTGTGCATTTTTATTTTTTTTGCTAACTTCATCTTTTGTCAGAAAATTTCCAGTTTTTGTGCTCATTTCTTCTTCTTTCAGCCTAATTGGGCAAACATGTTCTTTCTGCTTTCTTCTACTAATTTAAGCCTTTTTTTCCTTTTTTTTTTTACCTTTTCAGCTATCTTTTAGCATATTTTTTTAGTTAATTTAAGTTGTTTTCAGATACATTCATGTTTTTTGTGGTAAATTCTGCAAATTTAGCTTAATTAACTTATTTATGCTAATTTCAGCATGCCCTTTAATTTATTTCTGCTCTTTCAGCTACTATTTAGCTCTTTTGATGCTAATTTCACCTTAATCCCACTTTTTAAAAAAAAATTTTTTAGCTCATTTCAGTTCTTTTCTCATCCTTCTGGTAGTTTAAAACTATTTCTAACTTTTCAGCTATTTTTCTTGCGTACCAATTTCATATTCTTCATTTTTTTTAGCTCATTTCCTAATTTTTGTGTGAATTTCTCTTAATTTAAACCTATTTCAGCAAATATGTGTTCTTTCTGCTTTCTTCTGTTACTTTAGGCTTGTTCTCCCATTTCAGCTATTTCAGTTTTTTTAGCTAATTTCGGCTGCTTTTCAGCAAGTTCTTCTGCAATAAGCATTTATCCTGCATTTAAATGCACATCCTCTTGTCGCGGTCTCTATATTCAGAGTTTTTAATCAAGCAAACAATGAGCCATGAATCCATGTTTTGCACGGCCAGTATTTTTAATTCACAGCTTTTTATGTGCAAAGCTTGCAAAACTGCACTCTTGGCAGTGCATGTTATTTTATTGTCCACCTCCATTCACAACATACCCACCTCTGCAGCCACCACACAGTTATGACTTCATGTACTAGTGTACACTTTAGAAATGAAGATGGGTTAGATCTGGAGCAGTTTATCATCCGTTTCTTTTAAGGTAGACATTTGCCTCAGATGTTTTTTGTCAGAAGGAAACTACCATGCAGGAGACAAGTTGGAAACTTGATCAACAAATCTCAGGTAAGTTGGAGAGAAGTTGGAGTGGCCTGTGACAATTATTTTGCAAAAAAATGTGTTGCAGTTTTTCTGAAACTCTTTAAAACTCATGGACTATGCAGTGGTTAGCGCTGTTGCCTTCCATCAAGATGTTTGCAGGTGAAAAACTGACTGTCATATTTTTGTAGAGTTTTGCATGTTCTCCTGTTCTCATTCATGGTGTTTCAGTTTCCTCTCACAGAAAACATGCATGTTCTTTTAATTGGTCTAATTGTCCATAGTTTTGAGGTAGAATGTGAATGATTGCCTCACTTGTTTTATGTGTCCTTGTAAAGAACTTGTGACCTGTCAAGCATGTACCCCCACTCTTGCCTAATGGCCACTAGAGGCAGATACGACCTGTGACACTGCACAAAATAGCATGTATAAAACATTTAATGGGCGTTTAAAACTCAAGAAGCACAACTTCGAGCCTTATCAATACTGTTTACCAATAAATCACAGCCCAGTGAGATACCACTTGTAGAGAGAGACGATGAGGGGGTAGGATGAGGGTACAAAGGGCGAGCAGGAAGGAGAGGGAAGTGACAGAGAGAAGTAACTTACGGGTAATAGGGGTAAGAATAGAAATCCCTTCTGGTAAGCATGAAGGAGGAAAGAAGAGAGACAGAAAGTGAGGAAAAACAAAACAAAGGTGACCATGGGTTAATCAGATGGCATCAGGAAGATTAAAAAAGTGTTAAAATGTTATCAGCAGAGAGATGTCTGATACAACACCTGCACCCAACTGTTTTAATGATCATTTACCGTATTCTCCGACGTATAAGTCGCACCTTTTTGCCTACATTTCTAAGCCCCGCGACTTATAGGCCGGTGCAACTTATACGTCGATTTTTCCAATATTTTGGTCATAATTTGACTTTGGTCAAAAACTCCAAAAATGGTGCAGTACCAGTTTCGGCCGCTATGGGCGCTAAGAAACCCTTTACAGTACCTACACTGTTGACATCTGCCTGGTCCAAAAATGGTGCAGTGACACAGAAGATGAAGACTTCAATGGTTTTGAATAAATAAATAAAAACCATAAAATAAATACAGTATCTGTTTCTGTCATCATTTTAAACTGAGACACGTTTTTTACTGTAATGTCAGCTAATAAAAATATATTTTTATGTGTTTATCTTTAAAGATAAATGATGAAAGACACAAAATATACAAAAATTATGTTCATTTATTAATGAAAAGTTCAACTAAGACACATCAAACAAAATACTGTAGTTTTTATGTGATAATCTTGTCAAAAGTCCTTCCAAACAATTTGGCAGCCAGTCCAAAATAATGTTCATTTATTAATGAAAAGTTCAACTAAGACACATCAAACAAAATACTGTAGTTTTTATGTGATAATCTTGTCAAAAGTCCTTCCAAACAATTTGGCAGCCAGTCCATTTTGGGCAAAACACCAGTTCACGTGAGGTGCGACCTATAGGCCGGTGCGACTTATAGGCCGGTGCGACTTATACGTTGATTTTTCCATTTAATTGGGCATAATTAGGTTGGTGCGACTTATACTCCGGTGCGACTTATACGCCGACGAATACGGTAATTTCTGCATGTTCATTTTACATCCTGAGCTGGTATAACTGTACCTTGATGACCAGAGGGCCTATCACACGCCCTTTTGAGTTATGTGTGTGTGCCTCAGACAGTGCTCTCAAGAGGCTAGGCCCAGATAAAGCAGACGGGCCAGATATACAGTAAATGAACCCATTGTTCTAAAGCCAGCTGGAGATTTTACTGCTGAAACTGTCTGACATAGTAGATATTAACATATTAACATATTATCCTTTATTCTGAGTCTTACCATCAATAAAATCCCTGTCATCTGCAACAACAAAATTAAACCAATACAGTGTATTAGTATTATTATTGTACTATTGGTAATACGGTTTTGCAACCCTAAAAAGGTCATATTTTAGTTAAAAAAAAAAAAAAATTCACAACAGACAATAAGTAGTAGAAATCATCAAAACCTGAATTCAGTTAAGTGAAATTTACACTTCAGAAGTAAATGTTCAGAAGTAAATGTAGTAAATTAAAAAGTAAATAAAGTAAATGTAGTAAATTAAAAAGTAAATAAAGTAAATGTAGTAAAGAAGTACCGGTAAATGTTCAGAAGTAAATGTTCAAGATTTCATCTTCTTTCTGCTCCCTTCATTTTATCCTACTTGTATTCTTGTATCTGATGAAACTGTCTTGTATTGTTCTTTTAAAATGAATGAATAAACATCAAATCAAATCAAATCAAATGGAATTGCATTTTCCCACCACTGGTCTGGCAGCGGCATAAAGATATTGAACACCCACCAAAGAGCTTAAAACCATGATACAGTATTGGAGCTTTAGAAAATATCTCTTGTATTTCTAAAAAAGCTAAGTCTGGTCCTCTGGACATTCAAAAAACAAAACAAAACAAAGCAAAAAAAAATTGTAGCGGCATTCTGAATTAACTGGAGATGTCTGAGGGAGGACTGGCTGACTCCAAGGCAAAGACTGTGACAGTAATCCAACCAAGAGGTGATGAAGGAATGGATTACTGTTTCAAACTGTGATCATGTAAGAATCAACTTTACCTTAACCAGCTGGCTGAGTTGATAAAACTGACCTCAATAACTGCTCCAATCTGGGTATCTAATTTAAAATCACTGTCCATTTTAAACCTAAATTAGAAACATCCAATAATTCTCAATCAGGTCATCTGGACAGTTTCTTTTTAATAGAAACGTTTCACCCTCACTCCAGAGGGCTTCGTCAGTCAGAGTAGTTCCAGCACACTGTTCCCCCACCATGCAAGGTGCATGGTGGGGAGCATGAACTTTCTTGTCTTGAACCACTTTGGCTGTGGCTGCCTGCATGGGAGGAGTTGACGAGGGACAGGACGGCCTCCAGAAACCATCTTGGCTCCAGCAAACTGGTTGGTCCACTTAAGTTGTTTATGGCTTGGTGGGGGAACAGTGTGCTGGAACTACTGATGAAGCCCTCTGGAGTGAGGGTGAAACGTTTCTACTAAAAAGAAACTGTCCAGATGACCTGATTGAGAATTATCAGATTTGATACCTGGATTATTGAGCATGAACTTTCTTAAATTAGAAACAGTTTTCTTTACATGCCGTACCAGGGGGAGTGTGGTGGTGCAGTGGTTAGAGACGGTGGGCCTGTGGTCGAAAGATCGTCGGTTCGAGCCTCGGTACCAACAACATCAAAAAATGTGGGTGGAAAAAGGTGAAACACCCACACCTGCCTCCACCCTCATTCGCCCCACCCTGGGCCCCTGAGCAAGGCCCTTAACCCCCACCATCTGCTCCCTAACAGGTCTCTATTGAAAATGAGTTCTCGTGGCTCAGTGAGACTACCTGGATAAATAAAGGGTAAATGGAAAAAAAAAGGTTCACAGGAGTCACTGGGACCAAACACTATCACTTCTGTTTTCTTTTCATTGAAAATTAAAAAGGTTAAGGACAGCCAGGCATTGATGTCTTCAAGACTCAACAGAAGTGACATTACTGAGAGAGCAACTTTCATTTTAGTGGCATACGACTGCCTATCGTCAGCATAGCAGTGAAAAAAGATCCTATGCTTTCTGAGGGTTGAGCTCAAAGGAACGAGAGGAAAAACATGGGCCATAAGATAGAGCCCTGTAGAACCCCAAAAGACATGGAGCAGTGGAGGATTCAAAACCAGCTATGTTGACACACATGGTTCTGTTTGCCAGATATGACTTAAACCAGCTTAGCACTGTGCCAGAGATACCCACTTGGTGCTGTAAATGTGAAAA
>JBBPBX010050616.1:5469-16069 GCA_038048925.1 Garcialebias charrua
TATATATAAACTTCCTATGTTTCCTAATAGTAATAAACCAGCAAAGGAAAAACAAACGTCCAGTCAGGAGTAAAAGCACTACGGGGTGAAAGTCGTCACATGAACAAGTTTGTTTAAATTCTCCATAAATTCAGATTTTTGCATACTATCTTATTCAAATGTTCCTAAAGTTGTTAAACCTTTCTTTAACTCCTCATTTAAAGTTAATCACTTCCTGGAATTTGACCCCGCCCACTGAGGCGTGTAGCAACTTTTAGCCAATGAGAAACAATGAATTCTGAACAGAGCGGACTGATTGGTCGGTGTCTGATCAGGCCACTGGAGCTGACCAATCAGAGCAGAGATAGATTTTAGAGGCGGGGCAGCATCCTTAACTTTTGTTTTAACAATAAATAAACAACTTTTAATGGAGTAAATAAAACTCCAGAGTCTGTTTCATGAAGTTTAAATTTTTAAACTTGTGTTAAAATAAAATTGTATCAAAGTTCAGGAGTTTGTCGGTTTCGCTCACAAACCAATTCATGTGACGAGGGATGGGCGCTCGCTCAAAATCCAAACCAAAAGATGACTAGCCTCAGCTAAACAAAACTAAACAATGAGGCAAAGAAAGAGTGACGCAGGCAGACGGACAGGACATGGACAGACAGACAGGCGGGGACGGTCCTACCTCGGAAATCTCCTGGATCGGGACGGCATGGCAGCAAGGAGAATGCAACAAAATGTAAGAGGCTGGAAAATAAAACTCTGAGCTTCCAGAACCAAGGATCCAAAACATGAGAGCAAAGAGAGCGAGGAGAAACCAAAAGCTCTGAAATAAAAACTAAAGAACAGGCCGCCGGACGAGTCGCGTTAAGAACGCCGTCAGAGGAGTTGATTCAATCACATTACGCTTTTATTTGTTGTTCACTTCAACACAAAGTTTCTAAAGTTTAGAGTTTTTCTTCTTTCTGCTACCTTTCATTTTTTTAAACGTTTTGTACGTTATCATTTATGGGATTGTTTTGTATTGTATTTTTTGTAAAAAAAAAAAAAAGAAGAAATTTAATAAACATGAACATAAACACAAAGTTTTGTGTAAAGCTGTTAATGCAATAAAGAAATAAAGCGAGTAATTAACTTGTCCTCACTGCTTTAAAACAAGTTTCAGGTGAAACGTCTCATCAGGAAGACGAACTTTAAAGGTTCACTGACATCATCTTACAAATTTGCATGAAATGATAGAAGATATATATATTTTATCATTCAACTATGTTCATTTTTGCAAACAAAATGATAAATTAGTGAAAATTCCTTTCAAAGTGAGATTAAAATTAAAAACCACTTTTATCTCTGAAAAATCCGACTACAAGCGAATGCATCATTTGTGACGTAGGAAGCAGGACCTTCAGTCTGCGTCTGCCATTAACGCATATTTATTCTCATCCAGATCGCCTTTTTTTTTTGTACAACTGGAAAAATGATGTTGCATTTGGGTGTTCTAATATCATCAGTGAACAAGTGAGCCTTTTCACTTTCCCAAAAGATGTAAGACCTTCGTCAAAAATGGAATAAATAAAGCTGCCCCCCCTCGGACTGAGCTCCCTGCTTCCTGAACAGGTAAGAGTTAAATACATACGGTGCAGAGCTAAATTAGAACCTGCTGTTTCTGCTCATCTTAACTTTCTGCTTCCAAAACTAAAGACAAATAGCTCAAATCTTAACTTAGATTGATAATTTTGTTGTTTTATTTCTTGTTTGCCATGAATATTTATATGGGGCGCTCTAAAGTTTTCTCCTCGCAACGTCACATATGTTGCATTCGCTTGTAGTCGGATTTTTCAGAGAGAAAAGCGTTTTTTAATTTTAATCTCACTTTGAAAGGAATGTTCATTAATTTATCATTTTGTTTGCAAAAACGAACATAGTTGAATGATAAAATATATATATCTTCTATCATTTCATGCAAATTTGTAAGATGATGTCAGTGGACCGTTAAATGTTTCCTAAAGTAAATGAAACAAACAAATGACAACGACCACTTCACTTTGGTTCGTTGTATATGGGAAAAAATAATTAAAGTTTTTTTTAAACAGCATAAAACCTCAATTTGGAAAAAGTTTAGATTTTCACCTAAACAATAATTATTAGAAAATCACAAGTTTCTGTGATAAAACAAAAAGTTTTTCTGCTTAATTAATTAACTATAATAAAATGTGTACTTTCTTCCATGCTTTTCAGTTTGGTTCCCAGTTTCCACTTCAGTGCAGAAACTTGTAAATGAGTCCCCGTGACTCAACGAGGCTAGCCTGTATAAATAAAAGGTTGAAAAAGAAACACAGCATTCATTAATTTTTAAGCTTATTTTTTTCCGTTTTGTTTTCCGTTTTGATCTAAAAAATACTTTTTTTTGCGTTAAAAAAAGAAAATGAATGTGATGCTTTTTAATTGAATGTAAATGTGGAAAGTGAAGCAGAGCCAGATGTTTGGGTGTGTTTTTGGTGCTTTATTCCAGTTTTCCAGCTGTTTCACTCCTGGATGTAGTTCCTGTTTGGACCCACAGGGGGCAGCACAGAAACACACTGATGCTTTTAATGACAAATGTTTTTAATTTAATTTTAACACTTTTAATAAATAATTTTTAATTTATTTAGATAAATATATATTTTTAATGAACAGATATCCTTTTGATATCTCATAAATTCCAGAATGTACACATTTCTTTTAAATTAAAAATTAACAAAAACAAGAAGGTATAATAAAAAAGTGATGTCTGACATTATCCCTCAGCATTAACGGTTCTGACTGCAGCTGAAAGTCTTTAAAGGATCTAAAAATGGATCCTGCATCCTTCAGGCCGGACCTTTTCTTAAGAGAAGGTTCGTCCCCGTGCTTCTGCAGATCCAGCTCAGATCTCTGCAGCAACAAGTAAAAGTCAGAAAAAGCTGCTGTCAAAGAAAACAACCAAAACTGGACTCCTGACAGGCGCAGAAACCCTCGTCGGCTCCAAATAAACGCCGGTTGTAACTCTACTGCGATCTGTCCACGCCTGCAGCGTCTGGCAGCCCCCCACCCCCGCCCCCGGTCTGACAGCAGCTCAGACCCCCGACCTCGCAGAGATCTGACGGATGAATTTGGGCCGTGACAGCTCCAACAGAAGCTCTAATAAAGAGTTGTTTTTATTTCCGCTCGGCTGTTTGTTGTTCGGCTGGAAGAAGTTTTCAGCCGAGCGAGCCGAGGGTGAGTTTATTTAGCCGAGCGAGGAGCGTCCTGAAGCACGACGTGAGAAACAAGCTCCATCACGGACACGTGTAAGCAGGGAATGATTTCCTCTGAGCTGCCCGGTCCGGTTCTACCCTGCAGAGTCCCTTCTAACAAATAAAACACGGCTGGAGCAGATTTTAAACAAGTTAAAACCTTTAAATAACCAACTTTGAAGAATAAAACACATTTTTATTGGGGCTGTGCAGTTAAATACACTTGTAGTTTGGATTTTGTTTGAATTAATGGCCTTCACGTCTTCTGACCGCCGCAGCTTTGTCAACATTTTTTATTTAATCCGTGAATTTTCTGTTTAACCGACCAAAGCTATTTATTTTATATGTGAATGACTTGGTAAATGTGTCAGGACTCCTTAAATGTGTCCTTTTTGCTGATGATACCACTTTGTTTTGTTTAGGTGAAGATATAGAACAAATGTTGGAATTGATCAAGACAGAATTTGTCAAAATACAAACTTGGTTTAAAATCAATAAAATATCATTAAATCTAGAAAAAACTAATTACATGATATTCAGTAATATTGTATTAGTTGGAAAATTAGAAAGAGTTATTTATTTTGTTCTGTTACTGGAAGATTATTATTGTTTGAACTGATTGTTTGAAAAAAGGGGCAGATATAATAAGATTTTTTCTTCTTTCTGCTACCTTTCATTTTTTTATATTTTGTACGTTATCATTTATGGGATTGTTTTGTATTGTTTTTTTTGTAAAAAAAAAAAAAAAAAGAACAAATTTAATAAACAAATATTTTGAATTTTGTTGAAATTGATCAAAAACCTTGAAGTTTGGGATCTTTTGTTGTTTATCTATTAAAATTGTCTTCATCCGCTGCAAGATAAGGTTCTTTAAACGTGGAATTAAAAAAACAATAACCGAAACTTGGTTAAAAAAAGATTTTGTTTTGAATCTGCTGGTTTTATTTGTTACGTTTGAATAAATATCTGTTAATTTAAGACAAAGAGATCATTGTCAATCATCATGATGACATCATTGCTATAATTATTTTTATTTCCATATTAAGCAGCCGTACGGCATCCTACACACTTTTACAACGTTCAGCTATAAATAATAAAACATTTGCATCTTAGCTTTAAATTAATCAACTCTAAATTCAAGGTGAATGTGACGTTTGTAAATTTTATTAATTTGAAGGTTTATTTCCAGGCCACGTATTAACTGTGTTTTATTCTGAAAGAACTCGGGGTCAAACCACCAGGACCCGTTCCACCAGCCGGTCCATCGGACCCACAGAACCGATGAAGCTCAGCTTCTGTGTCAGAGCTGCCGTCCGGTTCAGAACGATGAACGTGCGCCGCCGCCGCGGCGGCGCCGGCCCGTTCGGGTCGACTCACCTCTCTGATCTCGTCTTTGGCCTGTTGCAGTTTGTCCGGCTTGTTGGTGAGCTGAAGTTTGGCTTCGGCTTCTCTTTTCTTCTGCAGCAACATCTGAGTGTCCTGCCACTTCTGCCACGTCTTCATCCTGTGGTCAAACACGCCCTGCACGCACACACACACACAGAGTTTTAAAACAGAAGACGCTAACAGAATACGCACGCTGCCTTGCGTTCCAAGGTTTGGGACAAGGACCTCAGGATGTGTCGGCCCTCAGACGGTGAGTTGGGAGTCACTCTCAGCTACTACCTCTCCAAACTGTGGTGTAATCATTGACGATAAATTGTCATGGAAACAGCACATAAATTCTGTTAAAACTAAAATATCCAAATCCACAGCAGTATTATATAGGGTAAAGGATTTATTGAATGATAAAGCCTTGTATTTGCTATATAACACAATGATAGTACCACATTTAATTTATTGTGTTGATGTCTGGGGAACAGCGTGCAAAACTTTAACAAGGCCCATTTTTATCCTACAAAAAAGAGCTATAAGAATTATCACAAGAATGCATTATCATTCAACAAGCAAACTACTGTATTCTGTAAATTGAAACTATTGAAGTTTTATGATCTGCTGGAATATAATTTTTTTAATTAATGCATAAAGCACAAAATTACAAACTACCTCTAAATATTCAAAAGCATTTTGTAAAAAGGAAAAGTTGTTACAATCTTAAGGGAACAGACATTTTTGTTAAACCACAGCATAGAACCAGTTTAAAGGGTCATTTTACTTTAATACATGGAATAGATTTATGGAATGGTTTGGAAAATGATGTCAAAAAAGCTAAGTCAGTGTCTTTATTTAAAGACCGTGTAAAGTGAATTTCAATATTTTCTTCAATAAACATTATAAATGTCATAATTGTAATCTTGTAAATGAGTAAAAAGTCTCAAAATTGTAGATAAATTAATTTTGGAGTTATAGATCAAACTGTGTATAACGATATTTCTGTTTCAGGATTTTTTAGGCGTGTTTTAAATGTGACTGCGTTTCGTCACGCGGTCTAGCCCCACCCCCTGCAGCTCCAGCCGTATAAATTAGTTCTTGCCTCGGTGGAGCCGTTCACTCGCGAATCGCAGATAGCATCAGATAGCAATAGCTATAGCTCCTTTTTTGCTAAGAAAATGCGACAGGTCCATTGCATACTTAGTTATCAACGTGATTACTCTATATTTTAATCACCAACACAGACCCCGCATGCGATGTGACCGGGTCGGACCGGGTGCAGCGAGTCCGCTCATCTTCTAAAATAGCGCTTATTATTAAACACATAACAGCGGAGTTATGAATTATAGTTGTGTCCTCAACTTTAAAAACAAAACCAGAGTTGTTTGTGCACTAAAAACAGCGTAACTCTTGGAAAAAGGAGCTGCTGTTACAGCCAGAACTCAGATAAAAACAGAGCAGGTGGATCTCTGCTGCACCTGTCTGCCTCTCCACACACAGCTCAGGCTGTGAAGAACGATGCCGACCGTCACAGTGGTCACTGTCTGACTCAGAGTCTGAGTCTGGCTCTGGACGTTCAAATGAGTAGGGCTGGAGAACTCCAGCCTTCGCGAACATCTTCAGGGTGCAGGACACGGGCGCAGGACACGGGGCAGGACAGGGCGCAGTACTGCGCTGAAACCACGCCCACGCGCTGACACGCCCCCAGCGTTTCAGACCAGGGCACAATTATGTTTTTTCATTATTTTTGAGACTTAATTTTATAAAGTAAACAATGTTTTTAATCAGTCAGATTTATATGGGTGATTAATAACACATATTTATGCCGTGTGACAAACTCAAAACACACATTTAATTTTACTTTACACGGTCTTTAAGAAAATGATTAAGAATACATTCTTAAATAGATATATATAAATGTAAAATTGCAAATGTAATATAAATCGGCAATTGTTATGAGTTATTAATTTTGTTCATGGATAATATTGTTTGAATTGATTGTTGAATAGATTATTGTTTTAAGAAGGGGCAGATATTATAAGAATTTTTATTCTTCTTCTGCTTCCTTTCATTTTAAATCTGTTTTTTTCTTTCTCCATATGCTTTGGAAATATTTCTTTTGAGTTTTAAATTTGAAATGAATAAATAAATAAAATAAAAAACTGTAGCTCAATATTTATCAAACCGACTGAGTTTCACTCATTTTAGTCTCTGCTAATCTTGAATCTCGAACATTCGATGGTCTCTGAGAGCCATCTTCATCAATCTGCTGGTTCATGAGATATTTTACTGACAGACACAGCCTACCACATCCCTCCTGAAAGTTGGACTGTTTTAAAACGTAAATAAAAACTCTAAAAAAGCTAAGTCTGGTCCTCTGGACATTCAAAAAAACAAAAAAACAAAACAAAGCAAAAAATTGTAGAAACGTTTCGTCTTTCGTCCGAAAGACTTCCTCAGTCTGAGGTGCTGGGTTCAGCTCAGTCTTATAAATAGCACCCTCTCACAGTGTTACACAACCAGTTGGCTGATGACAGCCTGAAACCAGCTGCTCACATGATCAAGGAGGACCATCAGCCTAACAATGGATCGTTAGCACCCTGATGGTTGTTTGCTATTCACAGAGGGCTGAGTGATACCAGCAATCACAGCATTGTAGGAGGGGGACAGTTGAACTCGGAGGCCTCCACCCCTGTTTAATGATGGGCGGTTTCTTTTCACAAAGATGGCCTCCTTTACTCCTCTCTCAAACCATCGTTCCTCTCTATCAAGGATGTGAACATCTTCATCCCTGAAAGAGTGACCGCTGGCCTGGAGATGAGTGTAGACTGCAGAGTCCTGACCTGATGATGTTGATCT
This sequence comes from Garcialebias charrua, assembly GCA_038048925.1. Lineage (NCBI taxonomy): Eukaryota > Metazoa > Chordata > Actinopteri > Cyprinodontiformes > Rivulidae > Garcialebias > Garcialebias charrua. Next base: position 12,933 of record JBBPBX010050616.1, read on the forward strand.
TCTGTGCTGGGCCATCCTTTTGGTGGCCCTTCTGGTAAATAAAAACATTTTATTCTCAGTAAACAATCAAATGTTGGTTTACAGCCTGCTGAGCCTCAGCCCATCTTCACTTCTAAAAGTCTTTTTAGAACCTCTGACGACTTGTTGATCATTAATTAATTAATTTATTTATTTATTTATTTATAATTTAAATCTAGAAAAAACCAATTACATGATATTCAGTAATAAAAAGAAAACTGTTGATGTTCCACTCAAAATTGAGGGTGTTGAGATTTGTAGAGTGAGTGAGGTGAAGTTTTTGGGTGTTATCATTGATGACAAACTGACATGGAAACAACACAAATTCTGTAAGAATAAAAATAGCTAAATCGATTGCAGTACTGTACAAAGTCAGAGAATTATTAAATGATAAAGCTCTGTATTTGTTGTATTGATGTTTGGAGTAAAGCGTGTAAAACAATCACAAAGCCTATTTTTGTATTACAGAAAAGAGCTGTAAGAATTATCACTAGAAAACATTACTGTCATCCATCAAGTACATTATTTTATCAACTGAAGTTATTGAAGTTCCATGATTTGGTAGATTATAATATTTTATCAGTTATGTATAGGGCTCAAAATAATGCATTACCTTTAAATATCCAAATACATTTTGTTAAAAGACAAAGTTGTTATAATCTTAAGGGGACAGACATATTTGTAAAACCAAAATTCAGAACTAGTTTGAAGGGATGTTCTACCTCAATCCAGGGAATTAGATTATGGAATGGTTTGGAGAATGAAGTTAAAAATGCCAAGTCAATGTTTACATTTAAGAAAATGATCAAAACTAAATTGTTAAAAAAATATATGAAGTAGCGTAATGTGTTGTATTAGTTAGAAAATTAGAAAGAGTTATTCTTTTGTTCTGTTACTGGAAGATTATTATTGTTTGAACTGATTGTTTGAAAAAAGGGGCAGATATAATAATATGTTTTCTTCTTTCTGCTACCTTTCATTTTTTTATATTTTGTACGTCATCATTTATGGGATTGTTCTGTATTGTGTTTTTTGTTAAAAACAAACAAACAAATTTAATAAACATGAACATAAACATTTAATAAACATTTAATCACAAAATGTTCCTCCAGTTGGTTCTGGTCGGTACCGCTCACTTTTACGTTTTGTTGCTCCTGGACTTCAAACAAGATGAGTTGCCAATAATAAATAATATTAATAAATTCTTCATTACCTGGTTATCTCCTAGGAATGGAACAATTTCTTAGTTTAAAAATTTTATTTGTTTACCGTCGTCCATTCAGAATGTTTGGTTCAGTAGAAAAGTTGTGTTTGTTTTGGACCAACTTCCTGTTCCAGGTGTTTTCGTGGCGGCGTTCGCACCTTGACGGCGGTGATGAGCCGCACGTAGTCTCCCAGTAGTTCAGCGAAGAGGTAGAAGTCGGCGTTGGCCTGGTCCTGGTGCAACTGGTCGATCTTCTCCTCCACCTCGGCCAGCTGGGACAGAGCTCGGGACAGAGCCGTGTGGTCCTCGCTGTTCCCCAACATGGCCGCCGACTTGGCGAACTGAGCCGTGTTCACCGACAGCTCTGAGGACGAGATCAAAGCAAAACAAATCGGAGTCAAAACGACCATAAAAAAGGGAAAAAATTGGTTATTTTACTATAAATGTTAAATAAAGATGGCTTCAGATAAAGTTTAGTTGTTTTGGCTTCAAGTGTGGTTTCATAAGAACAAATTTAATTTTGAAAATTTCACTTTTTACTGAACAACAGGAAGCAGCCAACAATAAACAGACTGAAAATTAAAATAAGTTACAGCAAAAAGTTTGAACAAAACAAATCAGAAAGTCTTAAAAGGCACAAGAAGTGTATGATGCTTTTATTTTGTTAACAGGAAGTACACGTTACCTTTCCTGTGACAGACCAGAGACTCCACGCTGGCGTGAAGTTTCCTAAGTTGAACATCAAGATTCTCAAAGTGCTGCTGCTTCTCCTCGAACCACTGAAACAGACAGGAAGTCAGCCACGCAGACAGGAAGTCAGCCACGCAGACAGGAAGTCAGCCACGCAGACAGGAAGTCAGCCACGCAGACAGGAAGTCAGCCACGCAGACAGGAAGTCAGCCACGCAGACAGGAAGTCAGCCACGCAGACAGGAAGTCAGCCACGCAGACAGGAAGTCAGCCACGCAGACAGGAAGTCAGCCACGCAGACAGGAAGTCAGCCACGCAGACAGGAAGTCAGCCACGCAGACAGGAAGTCAGCCACGCAGACAGGAAGTCAGCCACGCAGACAGGAAGTCAGCCACGCAGACAGGAAGTCAGCCACGCAGACAGGAAGTCAGCCACGCAGACAGGAAGTCAGCCACGCAGACAGGAAGTCAGCCACGCAGACAGGAAGTCAGCCACGCAGACAGGAAGTCAGCCACGCAGACAGGAAGTCAGCCACGCAGACAGGAAGTCAGCCACGCAGACAGGAAGTCAGCCACGCAGACAGGAAGTCAGCCACGCAGACAGGAAGTCAGCCACGCAGACAGGAAGTCAGCCACGCAGACAGGAAGTCAGCCACGCAGACAGGAAGTCAGCCACGCAGACAGGAAGTCAGCCACGCAGACAGGAAGTCAGCCACGCAGACAGGAAGTCAGCCACGCAGACAGGAAGTCAGCCACGCAGACAGGAAGTCAGCCACGCAGACAGGAAGTCAGCCACGCAGACAGGAAGTCAGCCACGCAGACAGGAAGTCAGCCACGCAGACAGGAAGTCAGCCACGCAGACAGGAAGTCAGCCACGCAGACAGGAAGTCAGCCACGCAGACAGGAAGTCAGCCACGCAGACAGGAAGTCAGCCACGCAGACAGGAAGTCAGCCACGCAGACAGGAAGTCAGCCACGCAGACAGGAAGTCAGCCACGCAGACAGGAAGTCAGCCACGCAGACAGGAAGTCAGCCACGCAGACAGGAAGTCAGCCACGCAGACAGGAAGTCAGCCACGCAGACAGGAAGTCAGCCACGCAGACAGATAAAAAAACGAGGACTGAGATTAAAAGGAAGGAGTTTGTGAAACTTTTTTTTTATCCAATAAAAGACAAACGTAAAATAAGTTTTAACCGTACCGAGTGAGATTCGAACCAGCTTCGAGAAA
>JBBPBX010050617.1:0-14696 GCA_038048925.1 Garcialebias charrua
CTGTGTTACTTGATCAAATGAAAGGGTGTCAAAGTTCAGATAAAAGGTCAAACTGACTTACACAGAAATTGTTTTTGTTGAGTTTCAGCTAAAACTCTCATCTAGCGTCTGAAAGTCTCCTCACTCAGATGCTTTTCCTAAACAATTTCCCTCTGCTCTGGCTGTAACCTTGGGTCGTGATAACGGCAAGTAAACTCCTCGACTGCTTCTTCTGAACCAATGAAAAAGAGACAAGTCTCTCTCATCTCTTTGATCCTTCTATTAAGTTCTAAGCTGTTGCTGGAACTGATGAGTCTGCTGGGAGCTTCAAGAGATGTGAACCTTTCCCAAAGAGCTGGATGACCTCAGTCAAACGCTAAGGACAGTCATTCAGTTAAAGGCTGATAACATGTTTGTTATGAGTCCACTTCGAACGAGCGTAAGCTCAAACTTTGTTTATTCCTTCCTGGAATAAGTTTATCTTGAAGTCAGAGGCCAGGAGCTGACGCATTTTCTGATGACCAACGCGAAACCAGGAGACGTTGAAAACGTAAACTAGAACCAGCTCGGACGTGCTGGGCCTGAAGGACTCTGTGCATCTGAAAGGCTGGTGTCATTTCTTTATCAGACTCGTCGTCGAAGGTAAAGAGCTGTTTACAAACGTACCTGGATTTTAGCAGAAGTCGGATGGGAAGTGTCACTTTTGGTAACATGCTCAAGACAATTTCCTGTAAACCATCTCTCTATCTTTCCTCCTATTCCCTTATCCCTCTCAATCTATCTGGAAACTATATTTAAGCTAAAGAGCCCTCAGACTAAATATGTTAACATCCAGTATTTGTCTGTTGTGTTGTAATTTAACTGTGCTGACGTGTTAAATTGAAAGAAAGTGAAATCATGTCAATCAAGTGTAATGGTGTTAATTTAGTTGATTTATTCTAAATAAATGGTAGTGTCTTTGACATATCAAACTAAGTTAACGTCTCTGTCACTTAATGGCTTTATTTATTTATCCATCACAAAGATCACAGAAATATTGGGTAAACTGAAAAAGAAAAGAATCCGTGAAATTACTATTCAATCTGAATAAGTAAATTAATTAAGGATAAAGAGGTCACCTTAATACTGACCCCTGCTAAAATCCTTTACATCTGGGTGGCACCGTATGTGTTTAAAGACACAATATGGTGGTCTCCCTCATGTTTACTTCACACTTTTATCTTACTTTTTCTTTATTTTTTACACACACACATATATACAATAAATAACCATAAAATATCACAAATACTCTTGACAACCATAAAACATCAGTAAAAAGAGTCAAACACTATTTTACTGTAAATAGCTTAAAGTTTACAAGAGGAAATAATAAATAAATAAATAACTTAACTGAACATTTACTCAGAACCCTTTCAGGGAACAAGTCATAAAAATCACAGCATTGTGCTTTTAACTCTGTCAAAGATCTGGTGAACTTTTGCAGCAGGAACACAACCTTCCCTGATGATGGTAATGGTCCCTGTGAGAAGAAATAAAATGTTAACTTTTTAAGGGCAAAACAGACGAGACATAAAAATATTGAAAACAAAAAAAAACTCATCAGACTTTTTGAAGTTTTACCTTCATCTATCTTCAGGCAGTTGACCACAGTTGAAGCAACACTTTCATTTGAGTCTCCATCACACAGAACTCCTTGGATCTTGTGGCCCAGACGGCTGTAGTAAAACACAATTTATAGACAGTTTAAACTTTGAGTTGCAAACAGGAAAACAAAAGTTGTACACAACGGGCTTAAAAGTGTATCACAAAGTTTGATCTCACCAAAAATAATTTAAACTACATACTTCATGAATACCTATAAAATATTTTGAAGAAAACGTAAACTACTAAGGAAGCATTTAAAATATTTTGAAGAAATGTTAAACTACTAAGGAAGCATTTTATGTGAAAATAAGTTAAAACTTTAATATTCTTAGAAACCCAAAGTAAATCCTTCCACTGCCTCCTTGAACAACAGACTCTTACTTGATGACCATGCTGTGGTGGGTACTGTCTGATTCTCCACTGGGATTGGCCGATGTGATCGCAAGAGGTCCTGTGATGTCACATAAGTGACAAGTCACTGTGTGGTCAGGGACACGGATCATGATGCTGTCTCTGGTACCAACACGGTCAATCGCTGGTCCAACACCTGCACAAGACAGGAATAAAAATGGAGGTGAATACTGTGAGGACCTTTGTTACTAGATCTTTACACTTCTTGTAGATTACTCCTCATTTTAGGTGGCAAGTTTTGGTAGTTCAACAAGAGCCTTGGTAGAACCCTTACCAAGTTGGAAGAGCCAGTCTCCTTTGCTGACGATGCAGCTGATGCCTCCTGGATACACGTTCCTCATAAACTCCCACAGCAGAGGACTGAAAGGAGGCTTGGCTGCTACCAGCTGTTCCACACTGGAAATGCAAATGCATATAGGCTTCTCTGCTGGTCTGTCCTGGAGATGAACACATTTAAGAAGACAATGACTGTTACATTAAATATATATAAAGAGGAATTTACTAATATATTTGACTGAAACCAAGTTTATCTTTCTTACTTTAATGTTGTAGATTTTCTCTATTGCCTGGGGATTCTTGCAGGAAGCAGCCAAAGCATAAACAGTATCTGTGGGAATACCACATACTCCCCCCTCTTTGAGTTGTCCAGCAATCTTGTGGAGACCACTGGTGAGACGGGAGCTGGCCACTGGACAGGGTGGCTCTTCAGATGTTTCCTGCTTAACATTTTCCTAAAATAAGTCAAAAATTAGACAAAAAAGAAAAACAAATTTAATTAAACTACACATTAGTTTGAATTAAAAAGACAAAATACTTTAGTTGTTTTAGTTGTTACCTTTATGATTGGAGGGTCCACTCGTAGCATTTTCTGTGAGAAGATGCATTTCAGCAGTGAAGACAAAGTTCCAGATATACAAGTGACTGAAACCAGAACAAGCATGGCCACTGCAAAAGATGGACACATAATGTTATGCATCTTCTGTTTAATGGACACAAACTTCTAGACTTAAAGAAATAATTTGTCATTAGGTGTTATAGAGCAGATGCCACAAACTCATCCCAAGCTGTGATCAGCTAATATGTGGAATGAAATACAAACTTTATTGTGTGATGACAATCTTGGTGCAAATGGGCAAAGTAGGTGGAGAGGAACTAGGCAACTGAGATGATTGATATTCATGCAACTCCTAAACCAAATGATTTCATGTACCCAAAGCTGTAGAAAGCAAAGATGAATGGAGTCACAGAAGAAACTTAAGGCCATGGGCTCTGTGTATTTTGAGTTCTTGTTCTCTTGACCTGAGCTCTGGGTTTTTGTTGAGTTGGGAGTCCCGAGCAGGAGAACATTAAACAAGGAGGTCTCAAGGCAGTGACACTCAGGTGATCGTATTTATGAAAATATATCAATCCAGCCACTAGTTAACATATTCCACCAGTCAGGATGAGATGAACACCATTGTAAACTGGTGTATGACCTTTTTTAATGTTTTACAGGTTATGTCTTTAGTTGATGTCATGTTTTACCTGCCAGTATGATTTCCACTCCAGCTGGTTGATTTCCAGTTCGAGCTGTGTTGAAGTTTGGTAGAAGAACAAGGAATGCACTGATCCCATTTGATAACAAGCCCAACACTCCAGGTTCTCCATAGAAACTGACAGGAAACTCATCTGAAGCTGCCATGATGCTTTTGTAGTTGCTTTTTTGTTGATACACAGTTCTGATGAAAGACATTACAGAGAATATAAAATCACATAATGTGTATAAATTAATGGCTTTTCTCTGTTGGGCTATAATGTCACATTAAACAAATTTAAACAAATCAGACTTTTATTTATCAAGACAATTATAAACACCAAAATCATTAATGGGATTAACCTGACTAAATATAATTGAATTAATGAATGAATTAAGCAATCAAAAATGTAAAAAATAACAGCAAATCATTTTGATTCAATAACTGACACTAAAGTGAAAAATATGTGGTTTGATTTAACATTTTAACTTATAACAAATGTAAGAAAGTGTGCAGTTCTAGAAAAGGTTTTAATAGTAAATACAATATTTAAGATAAATAATTTCAAGTTGTTTCAGTATAAAATCTGCAACCCCAATAGTTCTACCATTCTAAAACGTTTCCTCTTTTCATGAGAGAAAAATAAAATTACTGCAAGAGAAAAATACAACTAATTTACTAATTTATCTGTCTTCAAGTAGTTAATTGACTCATTAGTTTACAATCCAATTTCAAGCAGTCACAAAAAACAATAACATATTTAATTTAAATGTTAACACTAATAGGAGGAGACCCAGAGGAAAACCTAGGACGCGCTGGAGGGACTATGTTTCTCGGCTGGCTTGGGAACGCCTTGGGATTCCCCCAGAGGTGCTGCTCCAAGTGGCTGGGGAGACGGAAGTCTGCGCCTCCCTACTTAGGCTGCTACCCCCTCGACCCGACCCCGGATAAGCGGAAGAAGATGGATGGATGGATGGATGTTAACACTAATTTTCTTAACGTTAAAAAAAATGCAAAACTTCACAAAAATGACATTCCTATAAGTCTCACACTTTTTTTAAAACACCAATAATTACAGTGTACCGTAGGTATGAACCTTTAGGTTTAATTTTCATTTGTAAAACTTATCTTGCAGATTCAAATGCAAAATAATTTTTAACCTGTGTTAAAATATAACAATTTAAAAATAAAGACTTACTTGTTGAAGATGCTCAAAAGATGAAGTGTTGAGTTGCTTCAATGGAAGGATGCTGGTTTACCCTGAAGAAAATACTTGGTTATATAGAGAAGAGGAGGTCATTTAAAAACTGAACTAACCAGCATCACCGGATCATATTACATCACTGTGATGTTTTTATGATGAATAACATGGACATTTCAAACATGTGTTTCTTAACACTTCCTTCCTTGTTCCTGACCGGCCAGGTAACATCACCTGGGCTATTTAAGGTCCTCACCCTCTGGATCTCAAAGCAGCATCATTCAGAAACTCCACTGAGAGACAACAGAGAGAAGAGAGACACTGAAGAGAGAGAATCAAGAGAAGGAACACAAGACATCATGTTTAAGATCCAGGTAAAAATCATTCTATTTACATGTAAATACATTGTTCTGTCTCATGTTTGTAAATTGAACTTCCTGCTAATTATCTTACATGGCCTGAATTCTAGTTTTTAAACAACTTTCTGAATTGATTATAAAACAAAAGTAAAGAGTTTTTTCTTATTATTTTTAAAGAAACTGAACTTTTATTAAACATGGTGAAGCACATGTTAGTGGAAAACCTCTCCACCCTCTTCAGCTGTACACAGACTTTTGTTACAACAATGTCATTGTTCTCTGAGACACTCAGACTTTTTACGTCACAAAAACAGCCAGAGGTGTTGTTAAGCTGTTTGAAACACTCTGGACTAAGCCCAGCCCTGAAATGTTTAATTTTCATTTGAAGTTTGCAAAGTTTTGAAGTAATTAAAGAACAAAACTATTACAAGACATGCCATGCTTTGTCAAGGCTGGGATTTTAGACTGTTATAAAAAATAAATAAAAAGTAGATTGAAAACTTTGTATTCTACTTTGTCATTTTAAGTTTTAGCAGCTGGAGGAAAATATGGAGAAAAAGAACCTGGAAATATATCAAAAAGTTTAACTATATGCTGGTGACACATTTTGTTTTTCTTTATAATTGAATGGCTATGCTTTTGTTCATATGACATAGATTGCCCTTGAAATGTGAAAAAATGTATTCTATTTTTTAAAATAGATCTTTTTCTGTAAAAATTTGCCATCAGATCCAATACTGTTCAGAAAATGCAGAGCAGAACTAGACTATCCTGAATGTCCAGGCTAATGTCTCCAAAATATGTAATCATAAAACAGATCCTTACTGGGATGTTTCAAAATGTATGTTTTACATACATTATAAATTCATCATAATTTCCTCCACAGAAATCCCTTAAATCAATCGTGGCTGTCAGGAGAATTCACAATTCTGCTGTAGAAGGTAAGTTCTTATAAATTATTTTTCCTCTCTCTCACCTTCAGGTCAGCTTGACTTTGTTTTGTCAACTTGTTTAAAGACACGTTACACACATTACACATTTGACTTTTTGTCCAAGCTACACACCAAATCAAATATTTTTTACTTCATACATTTTGTTAAACACATCTTTTGTCATTTTACTCAGTCAAACTACAGATAAAACTCATCTCAATTATTTGTCCTCTGCTCTTTTTATTTAGCAGTCTTGACGCAGCCAGCCCCGGAGGACACAGTCACTGCAAGCTTTGGGAAGTTCATCAGTGGGGTGAAGCCCCAGCACTTGTCTTCTGTCGTTGTCCACCGCAGTAAAAGGATGGTGTTAGACAGCATTGGAGTTGGTTTGATTGGCAGCACATCCGAAGTGTTTGAATTGGCACTTCAGTACTGCCAGGTGAGACAGTGAAAAATATTATCATTTACCAAATATATTAATATAGCTTAGGCTGTTTTAAAACTAATTCAGATTACACAGTACCATTGTTTAGTGGAAATAATAAAAAACAAGAAAACAAATGCAGCAATTTTCTTCATAATGCTTATGCTTAGTCAAAAACAGAAAATAGTTCAAATTGACTTTGTTCATATAGTGTAGGCCACAAATTAAATTGTTCTTGAGATATTCATCAGTATAAGGACAATATGACATGTACAGATTTACTGCATATCAGGAACTGAATCAGGCTCAAGCCACATTTCCATTTATTTACATACCTCTTCCACAATCCCAGTGTATAACATGTAATAATGATGTCTTTAAAGACAATACATAGAACAATAAGCTGATATAGTGGTAATAAATTGTTTTGTTTTCCTGAAAATCTCATGATTTATAAGTTTTAAGTTATTGTATCTTTAATTTCAGCTCATGTATGGCCCTGATCACATCAGCTCTGTGTACGGACGCAGAGACACCAGGCTCTCACCAACACTGGCAGCTTTTGTCAATGGAGTAGCAGTAAGTATTTAAATAATTACCCAATATCACAAATAATCTACCTTCCTTTTCAAACAAGAATAGGACATTAAATCATGCTAACACGGCAGCACAACAGCTCAGTGGTTAGCACTGTTGCCTCACAGCAAGTAGGTCCTGGGATCAATCCCCGGTTAGACCTGGGGTCTTTCTGGATGGAGTTTGCATGATCTTCTTGTGCTTGCATCAGTTTTCTCCCACAGAACAATAACATGCATGTTAGGCTGCCTTCAGGTGCAGGCCTCCCTTGCAACAGAGATCTGTGATCTCAGTGGGATTTACATTGTTAAAATAAATAAATAAAGGTTAAATAATGGTTAATAAATAAATCAATAAATAGCATCAATAAAAATTATAAATAAATATGTATCAATCCAATATGTTTGTCTAATTTCAAACCATTCCACTCAAATCTGTTATTTTGCTGCAGACACATTCCATGGACTTTGATGACACGTGGCACCCAGCCACTCATCCTTCAGGAGCCGTCCTTCCTGCCGTGTTAGCTCTCAGTGACATGATGCCAGCTAACAGTAAACCAAGTGGCCTGGACTTCTTACTGGCCTTCAATGTCGGCATCGAGATCCAGGGTCGTCTACTGAGATTCTCTAATGAGGCGCACAACATCCCCAAGAGGTCAGTGTCTTGGAGAAGAGGAGCATTATATTTCAGTCTAAATGTAGTTGAACCATGGATGGATTATTTGTAACATGAGTCTTTTGATCAGTCTTTTTTATGTCCAGTAGAAACTGCAAGATTTCTACATTGCACTTTAATAATTGAGTAAAACTGATTTTTTTTAGGGAATTAGTTGCACAGAGTCATACTACAACAAGCCTCAAAACTTTTATCTAATCTATTTTAAAACTAGTTTTTCATTCATAACATGAAGTTTAGAGCAATATTGTGATGTGTGTGCAGTAAATATTGAAGTGTCTTTGTGTTTGTTTGGTCAGGTTCCACCCCCCCACGGTGGTGGGTCCTATGGGAAGTGCAGCAGCTTGTGCTCGCCTCTTGTCCTTGGATCCGTCTCAGTGCAGTCATGCCCTGGCTATAGCTGCTTCTCTAGCTGGAGCTCCGATGGCGAACGCTGCCACTCAGTCCAAACCCCTTCATATTGGCAACGCTTCCCGTTTGGGGCTGGAAGCTGCTCTGCTGGCCTCCCGAGGCCTAGAGGCCAGTCCTCTGGTCTTGGATGCTGTAGCAGGAGTGGCGGGCTTTAATGCATTTTATGAAGATTATGTCCCACAAGCTTTAAAACTGACCAGTGATGATGGTCATGTGTTCCTCCTAGAGGAGCAGGACATGGGTTTTAAGCGCTTCCCTGCCCATCTGGGGATGCACTGGGTGGCAGATGCTGCAGCCTCGGTCCACAAGCTTCTTGTTGGAGTAGATCCAGGAAAGGTCTCCCCTGATCAGGTCCAGGACATCCTGCTCAGAGTCCCTCTGTCTAAATACATCAACAGGCCTTTTCCAGAGTCGGAGCACGAGGCACGCCACTCCTTCCAGTTTAACGCCTGTAGTGCTCTCCTGGACGGTGAGGTGACCGTTCAGTCCTTCAGCCCAGCTGCCATGAGGCGCCCCGAGCTGCACGCCCTGCTGAGCCGCGTCCGCCTGGAGCATCCTCAGGACAACCCTGCTAACTTCAACCGTATGTACGGTGAAGTCCAGGTCACTCTAGCTGGAGGAGACATTCTAAAGGGGCGCTGTGACACCTTCTATGGTCACTGGCGCAACCCACTGACCAATGAGAGCCTGAGGAAGAAGTTCAGAAACAATGCAGGCGTGGTGCTTCCACCAGAGAAGGTTGAACGTCTGATTGAAGCAGTGGACGAGCTGGACACACTGGACGACTGCAGCGCTCTTCTCTCACAACTTCAATGAACAAACACAAAAAGTTACCATGGACAAAGCAACAAACATCATTGTAAACCAGACTGAAGATTCACTTGTTCAAAAAAGCTTTCAGTGTGTAACTTTTATTACTTTTGGTATTTTAGTATGTAGCATTTTTTATTTCCATTGCCTTCTTTTATTACTGTTGTTTTTTATTCTATTTTCACTGATTTATTGTTCCAGTTTATTCATCTTTTTATCCTGTTAAGCACCTTGGTCAATGCAAGGCATTGTAGGAAGGTGCTATACAAATAAAGTTTAATATTATTATTATTATTATTAAATACAGGATTCAAGTCAAAATGATCTTATTGCTGAATAATCAGTCTGTGTTTCATGTTCATGGCATGTGTTTTACAAACGTAGCAGATGAAACATTTTCTGTATTTTTACATGTTCTGATGTATAAAGCACACTCACTCTTTGCCCCACTCCCCTCAGGACGGAGGTTGAGGAGCATCAAATGTAGAACCACTAGACTGAGGAACAGCTTCTACCCTGAGGCTGTTAGACTCATGAATAAATAAATAAAATAAACACTGCAAAATATCACATCATGCTGATGCTGATCTGTTTTCTTGTTGCTGTGTTCATCTGTGACCATCTGCTCATACAGACTCATGTTCGTGCTGCTGTTTATAATGATGTTTTTCTACTACATTAGGGCTTAGTGTATTACTAGTTGATGTTTCTCTTAGTTAATTCTAGATGTTATTACTGTTTTTCTCTTGCATTTGTTGTTGGATGTAACTGGGACCCCGTGTATATAATCTCGTTTTCATCACCACATGTGGTGCAAATGACAATAAAGACTCTCTGACTCTGACTCTGACTCTGACTAAATAGTTATTTTTGTCATTAGTTTACAGTATTCAATCAAGTAAAATGTAAAAAAACAAACAAGGAATGTTGGCTGTAATATTTTAAATTGTGTATTTGTGGTGGTTGAATGAGAGCAAAAACTGTACAAATATATTTTTTATGCTGTGTGAGCGTGTGAGTGATACTATTGCAAAAGTTTTTATAGAATCTAAACAGAAAAAGTGCTGCATGAATTATCTATTCATCTATTTATTCTAACATTTTGCTACTTTAAACTATGCTGGGGTTTTTCACAAGGAACATATCATGTGTAACAAACAAATTATTTTTAATTGTAACAAAAAGATCAATAAAATCACAGTCATCAAAAAATGGTTGCTATGTGTAGTTTTTATTGTTATTTTATTCAATCAATCATCCTTTCCCCATCCCTTTGAGATCCTTTTAAATTCTTGTTATTTCTTTAATTTAACTAAAAAACTCAAGTTTGAGGCCTCCTGAAGGAAAATAGAAATCCTTCTAGAGTTCCTAACCATCTACAATGTAGTTTTTTTTTTGTTTTTTTTTTACATTAGATAAGTTCTTCCTTACTGATTTTATTGTTGTCTGAATCAGATTAATCAAAACCTGTTTCTTTTTACCCTCCTCAAATAATCAGCATGGCAGGATGGTGGTGCAGTTGATGGAGCTTTAAATACTGAATTTTAAAGTAGTTCCAAAATATGACACACAATTATACTTTTAAATAAAATCTGTGTTGTTTTATGCTAATTTTAACAGAAAAAAGTTTTACTCATTTAGTACAAACAGGATCTAATGGCATTTTTGTCCAGTTTAATGGTTGGTTGTAATACATTTTATAGAAAACTAAAATGCTCCACAGAGAAACCCTACTACAATGAAGCAGCCCCTACCCCACCCCTTATATTGTAAGTGAATATCTCTTTACTCTTTAAATGACCACAGTCTCCTCAGTAGAAACTTCTTCTGCTGCTCTGTAGCACAAAGTTCATGAGGTGGATCCAGGTCACTAGACTAGTCATACCCACATATTTGCATAATGATGTTTGGTTTGTGTCTCCATTGTAACTTGTCGATACAGTAGCTCCAAATATAACTTCCTGGTTTTGTTGCGTCAAGAATAAGACAAGTCTGTCTCAAGTCTGAATTTTCCATCCATCCATCCATCTTCTTCCGCTTATCCGGGGTCGGGTCGCGGGGGTAGCAGCCTTCCTCTGGGTCTCCTCCCGGTGGGACATGCCCGGAACAACTCACCAGGGAGGCGTCCAGGAGGCATCCTAACCAGATGCCCGAGCCACCTCAACTGGCTCCTCTCGATGTGGAGAAGCAGCGGCTCTACTCCGAGTCCCTCCCGGATGACTGAGCTTCTCACCCTATCTCTAAGGGAGAGTCCAGCCACCCTGCGGAGAAAACTCATTTCAGCCGCTTGTATCCGAGATCTTGTTCTTTCGGTCATAACCCAAAGCTCATGACCATAGATGAGGGTGGGAATGTAGATCGATCGGTAAATTGAGAGCTTTGCCTTTTGACTCAGCTCTCTCTTCACCACGACAGACCGGTACAGCGCCCGCTTCACTGCGGACGCTGCACCTATCCGCCTATCGATCTCACGCTCCAGTTTTCCCTCATTCGTGAACAAGATCCCGAGATACTTAAACTCCTCCACTTGGGGCAGGACCTCCTCCCCGACCCGGAGAGGGCATGCTACCCTTTTCCGGCTCAAGACCATGGCCTCGGATTTGGAGGAACTGATCCTCATCCCGGCCGCATCACACTCGGCTGCAAACCGCTCCAGTGAAAGTTGTAAATCACGAACTGATGAAGCCAGTAGGACCACATCATCTGCAAAAAACAGAGAAGCGATTCTAAGGCCACCAAAACGGAACCTCTCAACACCTTGGCTGCGCCTAGAAATTCTGTCCATAAAAGTTATGAACAGAATCGGTGACAAAGGGCAACCTTGGCGGAGTCCAACTCTCACCGGAAACGAGCCTGACTTACTGCCGGCAATGCGGACCAAGCTCTGACACCGGTCGTACAGGGACCTAACAGCCCTTATCAAAGGGCCTGGTACCCCATACTCCCGGAGTACCCCCCACAGAACCCCCCGAGGGACGCGGTCGAATGCCTTCTCCAAGTCCACAAAGCACATGTAAACTGGTTGGGCAAACTCCCACGCACCCTCCAGGACCCTGTTGAGGGTGTAGAGCTGGTCCAGTGTTCCACGACCAGGACGAAAACCACACTGCTCCTCCTGAATCCGAGGTTCGACTATCCGACGGACCCTCCTCTCCAGAACCCCTGAATAGACCTTACCAGGGAGGCTTAAGAGTGTGATCCCCCTATAGTTGGAACACACCCTACGGTCCCCCTTTTTGAATAGGGGAACCACCACCCCAGTCTGCCAATCCAAGGGAACTGCCCCCGATGTCCACGCGATATTGCAGAGTCGCGTAAGCCAACACAACCCTACAACATCCAGAGCCCTAAGGAACTCCGGGCGAATCTCATCCACCCCCGGAGCCTTGCCACCGCGGAGCTTTTTAACCACCTCGGCGACCTCAGCACCAGAGATTGGAGAACCCGACCCAAAGTCCCCAGGCTCCGCTTCCTCAGTGGAAGACGTGCCAGTAGGATTGAGGAGGTCTTCGAAGTATTCCGCCCACCGACTCACAACATCCCGAGTTGAGGTCAGCAGCACGCCACCCCCACCATAAATGGTGTTGGTCGCATACCTCTTTCCCCCCCTGAGACGCCGGATGGTGGACCAGAATCGCCTCGAAGCCGTACGGAAGTCATTCTCCATGGCCTCTCCGAACTCCTCCCACGCCCGAGTTTTTGCCTCAGCAACCACCCGAGCCGCATGCCGCTTGGACTGCCGGTACCTATCAGCTGCTTCCGGGGTCCCACAAGCCAAAAAGGCCCAATAGGACTCCTTCTTCAGCCTGACAGCATCCCTCACTGCCGGTGTCCACCACCGGGTTCGAGGGTTGCCACCACGACAGGCACCAACAACCTTGCGGCCACAGCTCCGATAAGCTGCCTCGACAATAGAGGCGCGGAACACGGCCCACTCGGACTCCATGTCCCCCGCCTCCCTCGGAACGTGTTCAAAGCTCTCCCGGAGGTGGGAGTTAAAGCTCCGTCTTACGGGAGACTCTGCCAGACGTTCCCAGCAGACCCTCACAATACGTTTGGGTCTGCCAGGTCTGACCGGCATCCTCCCCCACCATCGGAGCCAACTCACCACCAGGTAGTGGTCAGTTGACAGCTCCGCCCCTCTCTTCACCCGAGTGTCCAAGACATGCGGCCGCAGATCAGATGAGACGACAACAAAGTCGATCATCGAACTGCGACCTAGGGTGTCCTGGTGCCAAGAGCACATATGGACACCCTTATGCTTAAACATGGTGTTCGTTATGGACAATCCATGACGAGCACAGAAGTCCAATAACAGAACACCACTCTGGTTCAGATCAGGGGGGCCGTCAGTCTGAATTTTATTTAATTAAATTTATGATTTAATGACAGAAAATATTCTCCTGAACATTTGGGTACTATTTTAACCAGATCCTTTTTGTAGATTTGTCCTCCTGATAGTGAAATACTCTGAATATTCACTTGGTTTCTGGTTCACACCTTAAATGAATAAAAGTTTACTTAGCTCATGTTTTTTGGAAGAGCTTAAGAAATTTACATTTTATGTTTTTCTTTGTTTCATTTTTGTTGGATGTTTACTTTTTCATTATTGGTATTTATTTAGTGTCTGGTACTAAATATGAAAATCCGCTAAATATTAAATCTGGTGCAGTTCATCAAACATTTTTACATTTATGTCATAATTTTACACTGTCCTAATTACAGCAAGTTAAATGAAATTGAGATTAAAATTTCCTCCAGTTTTTAAAAAACATCAAGCAATCTAAGCTTGCTCTGATTTTTTTATCAATCATAGTGTATTTCTGAAATATACAGTTTTTAATATTAGCAAATATGCTACAAAAATTTTATCAAAGACACTAATAAACAAAAGGGAAATTATTACTTTTTTGTTTTCTGATTACTTGTCAAACAGGGAGTTTATATTAGATCTGTCAGAAGAAGCACATGCATATTTCTCCTAAACAGCCCGACAGACCAGTTTCACAAGACAGACCAGATTCCTACTTTCACTTCAACATTCATCACATTGATTGATAAGCAAGTACCATACAGAAGGGAAAGTGAAGGGAAAAGTTTGGAAAGCAGTAATGAATAGTAAGTATCTGTCATGCATGGAAACAAAACCATAAAACAAAGTAAATATCCATCCATCCATCCATCTTCTTCTGCTTATCCGGGGTCGGGTCGCGGGGGTAGCAGCCTAAGTAGGGAGGCCCAGACTTCCCTCTCCCCAGCCACTTGGAGCAGCTCCTCTGGGGGAATCCCAAGGCGTTCCCAGGCCAGCCGAGAAACATAGTCCCTCCAGCGTGTCCTGGGTCTTCCTCTGGGTCTCCTCCCGGTGGGACATGCCCGGAACACCTCACCAGGGAGGCGTCCAGGAGGCATCCTAACCAGATGCCCGAGCCACCTCAACTGGCTCCTCTCGATGTGGAGAAGCAGCGGCTCTACTCCGAGTCCCTCCCGGATGACTGAGCTTCATAATATATAATAATTAATTCAATTTATAACGCACTTTTCATTACTGAAAATCTCAAAGTGCTACACATATATTGAATGCTACACACATTCATAAACCGGTGGCGGCAGACTACCATGCAAGGTGCTTTCCAGTCCTACCGGGAGCAACTCAGGGTTAAGTGTCTTGCCCAAGGACACAACGACACATGGTGCGGGTCCCGGGAGTCGAACCGCCAACTTTCCGATCGGGAGACGACTGCCCTTACCACTACGCCA
>JBBPBX010050618.1:7976-18667 GCA_038048925.1 Garcialebias charrua
TAGGAAATCCTTCCTGGGCCAAGGCGTCACTGTTTAATTCATCCCTTTCTTCAAAAACCTCATTTGTTTGAGTTTTTTTTTTGTGTGTGGTCTGTCCACGAGTTTTTGTAACACCAGAATTTCTCAGCCTTAAGATGAATAAAGATGATCCATCATGAACATTAAAGACCCATAACTTCTTTGAAATCATCTAATTGTAAACATGTGATTATT
This sequence comes from Garcialebias charrua, assembly GCA_038048925.1. Classification (NCBI taxonomy): domain Eukaryota; kingdom Metazoa; phylum Chordata; class Actinopteri; order Cyprinodontiformes; family Rivulidae; genus Garcialebias; species Garcialebias charrua. The sequence goes on from JBBPBX010050618.1 coordinate 8,190, forward strand.
TTACTTTATTAGCATTGAAAAAACTGGAGTGTTGACCCTCCAACTTTTATTACGGAAATAATTGTCATTGTTGGTAGAGTTTGAACTTAGAATGGAGGCAGGACACGATGGTCTCAAAAAGCTCAAACTGCTTTATTTAATCATTAAAGGGGACCACATAATCAAAATTCACTTTTTAATGTTTTTTTACTCAACTTTGGGTATGTACTTCATAAAAAAACAGTCCTAAGGCCAACGAAATGCACCCAGTGGTATATTTACTCTAAGTAGATTCATTTTTTTGTTATAAATACGTTTTGTTTTCAAATCCTGCGTTTTGTGACGTCACAATCCGCAGCCACAACCCACCCCAACCTGAGTCCAGCCCCTCACCTAGCCACCCCTGGTGATGCTCCACCCACTTCAGTATAAATACGTCGCGGTCGTTCCTGAGTTCATCTCAGCACAATGGCTCCTAAAGTTCGATGTTGCGTTGTTGGCTGCATTACACAACATGTGTCGATGCACACTCTTCCAGTCTCAGAGAACAGAGATGCGTGGCTTAATTTTATTTTTAATGGCAATGTCCCGGCGACATTACCGAAGAAAGTTGTAGTTTGCGCAGCTCATTTCACAACAGACTCATTTCTCAACTACCAACAGTACCAGGCCGGATTTGCACAAAAACTTCTGCTTAAGGAAGGTGCTGTTCCATCTATTTGTCAAAGTTCTGCAGATGACGCTAGTGTAAGTACAGACTGATGTCTTTTAAATTATTTATTAGCATTCGGTATGAAGACGTTTTCTTATGTACCTCGATAGTTTAGCTACAACCTTTGCTAACTGAGAATTTGTCTTCACGGCTTGAACTCGATTTAGCGCAGGCTTATTGTTTCTTATTAGCTTGTGTTAACTGAGAATTAATGTTCAACCTGTTCAATATTGGTTTCGGCATTGCAAGAAGCAAGAAATGCCGTTCGGCATGAACATGATTTGTTGTTTATGAAATGCTAACGCGGAGCTACAGCTATGCTAAGCTTGTGTACCGTGTGTGTGTGTATGTTTGTGTGTGTGTGTGTGTGTGTGTGTGTGTGTGTGTGTGTGTGTAGGGCTGCAACAACGAGTCAATAAAATTTGACAATTAAAAGCGTTGGCAACGAATTTCATCATCGATCCGTTGTGTCGCGCGATTATGCTTCTTTCACGGCACCGCGGAGCTGTTTTGTTCACCGGTAGAACGTAGTCAGCTGGCTGACTGAATAAAGTTTGAAGAAAAAAAATAACCTCTGCAGCTTGCTGTGTGTGGCTTGAACAGACCGAGGAGGAAGGCGGAAACAGAACAGAGAAATAATTGTTAGTTGCAGCCCTATGTGTGTGTATTTTCATCGTAATCTGAACGATTGTCTTTACAAAGCTTGTAGTTGTAACACTTTGAGACCTACTATTTTCTACTGATGGTCACAAGATCCTGTTTATTAAAACCATAAAAAGTCTTCTGAGTGACAAATATGCTAATTATCACTGTCCTCTTCAAATATTTTCTCCATAACATCAGCAGCTATAATGTAGAGCATGCATATAAATCTTATTTATGTTTTCAGTACAGTGCATAATATCCAAGTGTTATAGGTCACCACAATGCTCACTAATAAATATCTAAAAAGCTGAATGTGCTGCATGAGACAGTGTCTCATCTTGCAGAATAGTGGGCCAAGCTCAAAACAATTAGTAATCACTTCTAGATTGTGATGACATGTTGTATTGCCAGAAATATATTTTCAAAATCTTTAGTCCGGCTGTGATATAATTAGTATTTCTTTCAATTTAAATAATTGTTACGTTGTCTAAAATCTTTCCTTAAACATAACAGCATTTTCATTTATCTGTCTGTTATCTTCCAGGCTGAAACATCTACAAGAAGAGACGTTGCTTGCCAAACAGAGAATGAGCAAATACAACAACGAACTGTGGATACACAACTATCTCAGAGAACTCTTCTGTCCAACTACAGATAAAAAGGTGTGTAGCTTTGACTTTATTTGACTAAATATCAAATTGTATGTTACTCATAAAATTACTTTTGTATAATAATATTCAACACATATAAACATTCAGCTCAACATACTGTGCACAAGTAAAGCGTATATAAGACACCCATTAGTGTTTATCATCATACCTTTTTAAATAGAACAACTATTTTAGCCCGTTTCTTAGAGGGTGAGTTTTTGGCATTTTGTATATCTCACCAGGTGTCGACGCAACAGTGATAACCAAAGACGCTTGTGTTGGCATGCCAAAAATCCCCTTCTCTGCACATCACACTGTCGTCACGTCTACTTCCATAAAGACAACTGGTCTGGAAGAGCACATGGAAATGGAACTTGAGGGCACTAGCTCAATGTTCATTCCTGAAGAGCTGGACCCCACCTATGATGCTGATGAATCTATCACTGATTTAACCCACATCTGCAGACATGTCGTGAGTAAATGATTAGCTATTTATTGAATTTCATATAACGTATATCAATTCAAATGTAAATGTCTTATACATTTTTATTTTCAGAAACCTCACACCGGCTACAATACACAATGAGAAAAAATATATTGTGTATGAGACCCACATTTTAGAGATGTTCAAGGAGTGTCCTGTGTGCAAGCACACATGTACCGTTAACAAGCGACAACGCGGCACATTCATCTCCGTGGTGCAGAACTGCCCGCACTGTAAGTACAGTAGGACCTGGGACAGCCAGCCACTACTACGTAGCACTCCAGCAAGAAATCTTCAACTCTCAGCTGCAGTATATCTCTCTGGAGCATCATTTATAACAATACAAAAGGTATTTCAAATTTTCATACTTTTGAAATCTAATCAGAATTTAAATATCATAATCTTGTGTCAGCTTATAAAATTGACTGATTTTTTTTGTGTGTGCCATCAGGTCTTCAGGGGTTTGCACCTCCAACTCTTTGTTTATGAAACTTTTTGTCGACACACAATAACTTATATAGAACCTGCTATTATCAGCAAATGGAAGGCATCCCAGAATGACATGCTGCTCCACCTCAGCAAGGAAAATGTCATCCTTGGTGGTGACATGAGAGCAGACTCTCCAGGTTAGCTATATACAAATTAATATGTGATGAAGTGTGATAACAGTTTAACTCCATGCCATATTTAGCTCCATCCACACCTCTCTTTAAAAAATTAGAAATTCTTACAATCTATGATGTGAATAAGTATCAAACAGGAATCCTAATGTATAAAGTTATATGTATTCCACTTTCTTTACCTAAATATTTTCATAATTTATTTGAGCTCAATTCTTATTATCATTCATACTCTACAAGAAGGAAGTGTGATTTACATATACCCTTCTGTAGAACCACTGTTGCTAAATTTTCATTCATGTATCAGGGTGTTGTGCTGTGGAACAGTTTGAAACAATTAAGTGAATCATGTACAACATTATCTGTATTCAAAAGAAAGTTAAAAAAAACTTTATAGATTTTCTAACACATTAGTTTTTTTTTTAAATTTTATTTATAATTTTAATATTTTTTGACAATTTAAATGTATTTAATTTCAATTATTATTTTTTGCTTTAGTATGTAACTGTGTGTGTTTAAAGTAAGATGTAAGTTTATGTATAAAGCTCTTATGATTTTTTTTCTTTATTTTTTTAGAAGGGGGGGGTGCGCTTGTAAGCCCAATTAGGGTTTTTATGACCTCTCCTGCACATTTTTTTAAAAACTTTTCTTTTACGTGTGTTGTTTCTTTTTGTGCAAACAATAAACAAAACAAACAAACAAAACAAAACTCCATGTGTATACTTGTAGGTCATTCTGCAAAATTTGGAAGATATACAATGATGAAAATGAGAACCAACACTGTGATCGATATTCAATTAGTTCAGGTGAGTACAAATTAATGTCTCTGTAGGGAGATTTAAAATGCATGGACTTGCATGTGGTAATGCTTTTTAACATACTGGTGTTCTTTCAGAGCAATGAAGTTGGTGGCAGCACTAATATGGAGAAGGAGGGTCTGAAGAGAAGCCTTGCACTATTGGAAGAGCACAAATTGACTATTGACTGCATAGTCACTGACAGACATCCACAGATTCAGAAATTTCTGAGGGAAAGCCAAATCAATCTGTTTTACAATGTCTGGCACATGGAGAAAGGTACATTGTTTTGATAACAATTAATGGGTGGCCGTGGCACAGTGGTAATGGCAGTCGACACCCGATCAGAAGGTTGGAGGTTCAAATCCTGCGTCCGCCCACCATGTGTCGTTGTGTCCCTGGGCAAGACACTTAACCCCGAGTTGCTCCCGGTAGGTCTGGATAGCGCCTTGCAAGGCAGGCTACCACTACCGGTGTATGAATGTGTGAAGGAATGGGCGGATGGCTGGTATTGTAAAGCGCTTTGGGGCTCCTCACAGGGGGCTAGAAAGCGCTATATAAATAAGCTCCATTTAATATACATTGTGTAAACTGTTTAAAAATATCATGAAAAACAACCAAAACGGAACTGAAAATAAAAATAATTATAGATGATGAAGAGATCTATATAAAATTGTATTTTCTTATATAGGAATTTCGAAGAAGCTAGACAAGATAAGTAAGAAAAAAAAATTGCGAGGAACTGAAGAAGTGGATACCAGCCATTAAAAATCACATATACTGGACTGCAGCAACATCCCAAACCGGACCAGAGAGGGTGGCAAAATGGACATCAATTCTCAACCATGTCCGGGATGTCCACGTCCATGAGGACCCTGCATTTCCCACCTGTCTTGATACAGTTCGAAAAAGCAAAGACCCGAAAAAATTGCTCACAGCAGGTATCTTTATCAAAAAAACATAAAATGTAAAAATTTTGAATTAATTTTTTTCACAGTACTGCTATTATTTTTTTCAGAAACTCCTACATTTTACCAGCTGGAGAAACTGCTCAGTACAAAAAGGGTCCTAAAGGATGTTTCCAAACTCAGCCCACACCACCAGACATCTGCATTGGAATCTTTTCACAGCGTGATCTTGAGATTTGCTCCTAAAAATGTGGTCTACCCTTTCCTTGGAATGCTTTGCAGGTAAATATTTTATTTTTTAATATTTTATTCTGAATATATTTTGTCACATTTTTGTTAATTTTGTTCTTATACAGACTCTGGCAGTGCTTCATTTCAATGAAAATGCAGGACGAGAGCAGGCCACAACATCCTTAGGGGATCATCGCTATCTGAGACATTTCCCCAAGTCCAAGAAGGGCAAGTGCAGAGTAAAGCCCATAAAAACAGAAGCAACGTTTGATAAGGGTAAACAAATATATTTATTTTAAAACTTGGCCACTTTTTATGAAAAAAATATATATATATATTTTAAATGACACAAAGTATGTACAAAATGAGTGAACTGACTGTTTTCTTTATACACAGGTTATGTTGATGACTTGCTGTTTCTGATTATGGGACCAGTCTTTCAAGACCCAGAACCCTATTGTGTAGAGCTGCTCAAAATACAAGTCCCTACAGAACTGTCTGCTGAGTATGAACATCCAGAAATGGAAGAGGTGATCAGTAAGTATGCCTCACGTTTCAACCGAGCGGAGGCAGTCTGAAGCCGACATACAGTCCTTGGCGATCAGGAAACTCCAGGCGAATCTGCAGGACAACACACGAGGGGAGGACAACTCTGATCCTGCGTCCAAGAAATCCCCAACACCAGCTGACAAAGCTTCTATATGCCACAAACCTATAACGACTGAAAGAAAAATAAATTTTATTTTGTGTAATAAAAAGTGTATTTTGGAAAAATGTGGTGTTTATTTCATTTTGCTTCATGCCAATAATAAACATTTAATTAATGTTTGTTGCATTTTATAATACTATTATGCTAGACAATAATTGTTCTATGCCCATAAACATTGAGAAAGATTGAACTCTTTGTTGTGAAGAAAAAAGTACAAAAGGAGGCTCTATTGTACCTTGAAAAAAATCTAATTACTTCAACGGGATTTGCCTCATTAAATACAACATCAATGTTTTTATAAGAAATACAATGTCATAAAACTTACTTTTCTATTCCTCTTACATCTAAGCCCCCATAGTCAGCTCTGTATATGTTGAAGGCATTTTGTAGAGAATAGACATTCAGGCACACGGGGTCAAAACCAGGATGAAGAGTACAATAATGCACTGAGGTGGTTCCTCCAACTGCTGCAGTCGTCGTGTAACCTGTATTGAATATCATAATTTCAGTTTGTTAACTATTGTGTTGTTATTGTACTTAATGGTCATTAAATTATATAAATTTTGTATCAACATTACCTGGTTAATCTCCAGACAGCATACATTTTCAATTTCAGTTGGCATGGTCCCACATTTACCACAAACACCTACATGTAATAAAGGTGATGTAAGTATTGTAAGTTTATTTGATGAGAAAAATAAGTTTCTTTGATGTCAAATATTTTTTTAAAGAAATTTAATAAATTTGATAGCAAAAATGGCATTTTCAATAGCAAATATGACTTTTTGCTATCCAGTATACTGTAATGTTAAATGTGATATTTAAAATAACTTATTTCATAACAAATATAAAAATACATTAGATAACAAATCTAAATTTATTTTTTAACATAAATGATAAATTTAAAAGCAAAATTAAAGTATTTTAGAGATAATCAAACGTAATATTACAAAAAGAATTCAATGTAACCACACATAAAGTACCTCATTGTCAATTTGTAAGGAACTGTATTGTTAGATAGCCAATATAATGTTGCAAATAAAATAACAGTGTCACACAAATAGCATAACAGTAATTTCGTATTGCAATAGTGATAACATGAGTTTTTAGTCTAAACATGAATTACCATTGAGAAAAAGCTTGCTGCAACCTTAGTTGTTGTGCAGGTTGATCCACGTCTTCTGCCTCTGGGTCTGAATCAGGGTCCCATATATACGGCTGTACGAGGGAGCTAGCACTAGCCATTTCTAAAGTGCATGAAATGCTAACGTGAACCATTTGGAGGGCGGAGTTTATGTAAATAGATTTTTGAAGGGCGTGCCCTTCCGAGCTCATTATCATAAACCGGTCATTCTGAACGGAAGTGAAATCTGGCAGAATTAGAAAGGGGATATTTTATTATCTAAGCATTATTTTGTGTAGTAAATTGAATGAACATGGTCTGGATAGCCCACAGACACACCACATAAAATTATATGACCTACATTTGGTCACCTTTAAAACAAAAGGATTGAGAAAACTAAACTACTTTAAAAATTAAGTACAACACTATAACTCAAAGAGGCACAGCAGCGAGGAGACAACGACTGTCTGTTAGTGCAATGAAAAACAGAGGAACCAACAAATAGGGAATACTAATGAACTCTAAAGGAACAGTTATGAACATAAACTGGAAATATCTGAGGAAAAGACAACAAGGAAAGGGTGGGAGTAAAAATTCAACTGGGGACAAGAAAATACTGACACACACAGGAAAGTCAAAGTCAAAGTCAAAGTCAACTTTATTGTCAGAACTGCAATATGTACAGGACATACACAGGACCGAAATTGCATTTCTCTCAGTCCCTTGGTGCAACAGTAACCATCTAAACACTAAACACTAAAACATTTAATACACATAAGCATAAAATAGTAAAAAAGTGTAACACTGTCCTGAGTTTTTTCATAATAGTATAAAAGTATGAAAATTAACACCAACACTGAAACACCAAACACCCCTAAAACACCAAACACCCAATGAACATAAGCATAAAATGAAATAATAAAAGTGTAATACTGTCCTGAGTTTTTGCATAGTAGTATAAAAAGTATATCTATAAAATAAACTGAAGGTTCTAGCATTGACATTTGCAAAGAGTGGCACAGCAGCATATAAGTTAATGTACACAGTATATGTATGAGGTAGTTGATGTTGGTATAGAGGCAAAGTGGCATATGCAGTGAGGCACATAAGGCACATTTGGCATCCTTAGATAAGGCTAGTCAGAGAATGCTGTATATGTATCTGCAGTAGTGTAGATAAAAGTAGTGTAAATGTAAACAGTAGTAATAAATGTAAAGCAGTAGTAATAAATGTAAACAGTATTAATAAATGTAAACAGTGAATGTAAACAGTAGTATGACTATAGGCAGTAATGTAATACAAACATTAGTGCAAATATGAGAAGTAGTGCAAACTGAATGAACACATGACCGAGAGTTTAGTGAATAACCCGTTTGATGACACAGAGTCCAGTGTTAAAAACTTTGTGTTGAGTGGTAATGTGTGAGAAAGTTTTTTGTGTTAAGGCAGTTCAAATGGGAGGGGAGGCAGAGCAGGCAGAGTGTTTAGCATTCTGACTGCCTGATGAACAGAGCTGTCTCTCAGTCTGCTGGTACGAGCCTGGAGACTCCTCAGTCTCCTCCCTGATGGCAGCAGTCTAAAGCGGCTGTGAAAAACTGGAATAATTAAAACGCAAGTAAATCAGACTCATCTGATAAACACAAAAAGCTAAGAACACTTTGGCAATAAAACCAGATCCTGAATAAAAACGGCATTTTAAGTTTTTGTTTTCAAAACATTTGTATTCCATCTCAAAGCCTTGAATAAATAATGACATATGACAAACTGAGTAAAAAAAAAAAAAATCAAGAATACTCCTTAACTGTTGTTTGAGAAAATCTCTCACTAATGTTGTCCAACAAAAAGAACCACACTCAACAGCAGGAGAAGATGTTTAACTGACATTTTACCTGCAAGGATCCATTCACAACAGATTACTGGTACATTTGTACAAACATACTGTAGATACATAAAGTATATGTATGGAACATGTCACAAAACGAGCACTGCAAACTTCTATACAGCAGCAGAGTCCAGTGGACATCCCTTCATAGGCAGCTGCAGGCAGCCGCACAGACATGATCCATGGTTGTCAGTGAATGTATCACGCTTCGGTTCCGGTGAGCAAGCAAACCCAGAGTGCAGGCAGAACAGGACTCGGAGACGGAGAGTGTAAAATAATAAACACTTTAATAATGAAAACAAAAGACTGACAGGGCAGCAACTACTTACAAAATGATGAGGAAGTGTTTCATGGCTCCACCTGACATAGGGAGAAAATGACTATGACCCGACAAATGCAAAGACCTGAATCCACACCTAAATACAGACCAAAGTAATTAACTAAACACTGAACACCTGTGGGATATCTGACAGGGGAGGAGGTGCAGGGATGAGAAGGAGCCAACAGAAAACATGACAGGAGCAAAGCCTGTCATAACCCCCCCCTCAAGGGTGGCACCCGACACCCCCAAGACAGGCCCCCCACACAGCAAGGGCGGGCGGAGGGAGGCAACAGGCAGGACGGCGGGCCAACACCACCAGCCAGATCTGGAGGACGTCCAGGAGGTCGCCCATCACCATCAGGCAGATCCGGAGGACGTCCAGGAGGCCGCCCATCACCATAAGAGGAGGAAACCCCAGTCACAGGGAGGCCTCCAGGAGATGCGGAGGGCCGAGGAGCCACTGTAGACATGAGGACCCCCGCAGTGCAGCCCCCCGGCGAAACGAGGACTTCCAGCAGAGCGAGGACCTCCAGTGGTACGAGGACCTCTTGAGTGAAGACCCCCAGAGGAGTGGAGACCACCGGATAGACGAGGACCTCTGAGACGAAGACCCCCAGAGGAGTGGAGACCACCGGTGAGACGAGGACCTCTGAGACAAAGACCCCCGGTGGAAGGAAGACCTTCGACAAGACGAGGACCTCTGAGACGAAGACCCCCGGTGGAACGAGGACCTCTGAGACGAAGACCCCCGGTGGAACGAGGACCTCTGAGACGAGGACCACTGAGACGAAGACCCCCGGTGGAACAAAGACCTTCGACGAGACGAGGACTGTTGAGACGTTGTGAGGCGTTGAGACGTCGTGAGGCGTTGAGACGTCGTGAGGCGTTGAGACGTCATGAGGCGTTGAGACGTCGTGAGGCGTTGAGACGTCGTGAGGCCTTGAGACTTCGTGAGGTGTTGAGACGTTTTGAGGCGTTGAGACGTCGTGAGGCGTTGAGACGTCGTTGGGACCCTCAGAGACGTCGTTGGGGGACCCTCAGAGACGTCGTTGGGACCCTCAGAGACGTCGTTGGGACCCTCAGAGACGAGGACCTCCGGTTGGATGAGAGCCACTGATGGAGGAGCGAGGACCTCAGATGGAATGAGGACCACCTTGGTGAAGACCTCCAGAGGAGGGACCACCGATGAAGTGAGGACCCCAGAAGGAGCAGTGAGGTGTTCCGGAACGAAGACCCCCGATGTGACGAGGACCTCCGATGGAGTGAGGCCTCCAGATGGATGAGTGAGGACCTCAGGACCCAGGACCACCTCTGGACCAGTGTCTGTGGAAACAAAGAGAGAGAGAGACACTGCTTCCGATGGACCAGGTGGGTCAGGAACTGGTGCAAGACCCAGCCTTGGTGCTGGTGTAGGAG
>JBBPBX010050619.1:0-21174 GCA_038048925.1 Garcialebias charrua
TTTGAACTGAATAACGTTTTTTTTTTAACTCCGCAGTCTGTAGCGCAAGTTGAACAGAGCAAGGGAGGAAGGCGGAAGCAGAGCAGAGGCGGTGTTTTCAAAGGAAATTAAGTACTGTAAATGTATGTATGATCATGTGAGCAGCTGGTTTCAGGCTGTCATCAGCCAACTGGTTGATCCACTGTGGGAGGGTGCTATTTATAAGACTGAGCTGAATACAGCAGCTCAGACTGAGGAAGTCTTTCGGACGAAAGACGAAACGTTTCTACAATTTTTTTGCTTTTTGTTTTGTTTTTTGAATGTCCAGAGGACCACTTACAGGTAGCTTTTTTAGAAATTAAGTAAATTTTACAAATGAACGACGAGAGAAAACTGTTTGACCGAAGTCCTCCAAAGTGTGGGAGCTCTTGACGCTTTACAAGGATAAAAAAAAAAAAAAACTACTACATGCAGTTTTGAAAAGTGACGACACGAACGAGAGAACCACGCTGATGAAACATAAACATGACCGAGTCGTAAACTAACTAACATCACCACGGTGTGTATGAAGAAACAGCAGCAGGCAAGTCTCTGTTTCAAAGTAAGAAAACATAATGTCAGTGTCTCTGCTCTGTATTGAACGCCTTTTATGATTTTTTTTTTGATAGCCATCTATTTTGTGTATGTCCTAATTATATTGGGATATGTTAATAAATGTATTTTTTCCTAAAGTCAAAAGTCGTTAAAGAGCAAATTTTTCCTTATGCTGTAGAGGAGAAAGAGTCCAGGTAACACACATTGTCTGGAAAGTAAAATAGTTAAAATCAGTGATGGCTGATCAAAGTCAAAGTCAACTTTATTGTCAAAACTGCAATATGTACAGGACATACACAGGATTGAAATTGCATTTCTCTCTGTCCCTCGGTGCAACAGTAAACATTTAAACACTAAAACACTAAAACATTTAATAAACATAAGCATAAAATGAAATAATAAAAGTGTAATACTGTCCTGAGTTTTTGCATAGTAGTTTTTGCATAGTAGTAGTATGAAAGTATGAAAAGTTACACCAACACTAAAACACTAAACATTTAATAAACATAAGCATAAAATGAAATAACAAAAGTGTAATACTGTCCTGAGTTTTTTGCATAGTAGTATAAAAGTGTAAAAAGTATATCTATAAAATAAAATGAAAGTTCTGGCATTGACATTTGTAATAAGAGTGACAAAGCAGCATATGAACTTTATGTACACAGTATATGTATGAGGTATATGTCTGATGCTATGAGTCTATCACTAAATCAGAAAACTGTAAAAAGCCTCTCCTAAATTCACAGTTGGTGGTTATTAAAATGTCACCTGTTCATTGGGTAAAGTTAATATTCTTATTTTTATACATGCAGTTGAGTGTCACCATTGTTTAGTAAAATGGCATGTTGTGTTACAAATAAAACTAAATAAAAATTAACAAAATAAAAGTCAATTGCACCCCTAAAGTCACTGTGATAAATTGTCACATTAATTTCATTATCTTAGCCACAGGAGTGAGTTTAAAAACAGGATGATGTCTATATGAACTAGTTGAATGAGGTGTCTCTAAAATATCCTGATGCATGATCAATAATAATTTCAACAATTTTTAAATCTGTCCACAGGACCTGACTTTATTTTGTTAGATGTCTCTAAAATAGTTATTGAATCAAGTGTTTACATGTAGGTAAACATAGATGTTTAACAACTTGTTAAAATACACCAGAATGCAGGAAATGGCATCTACTTTATTCAAAAATTTCTGGCAAAACATTTAAGAAATGAGTTTTTACTGTTAGCAAAATGTTCTGCTGTATTTGACTTGCTGCTGCTGTTGTTTGTTAATTTTTTGGTTGACACAATCTTTCCTATTTATGTCCTCATTAAATTAGGTTAGTAAATGACTTTTACCTGAAGCATGTTACAAAAAATTACAAAATCTTTTGGGGGTGGTGTGTGTGTGTGTGTGTGTGTGTGTGTGTGGGGTGGGGGTGTTGGCACAACGTTTGTCACCTTTTTCATCCCTTCAGAGTTTGCAGGTATGGATTTATCTACCTGGATTATTGAGCATGCGCCAGGACACAATCTCCTACAGGTTATGTTTGTCTGTCACGATTAGTGGTACTTACAGAGCTTATTATTTTCTGTGATGATTGTTATAAAAAGTTTGACAACCACTGATTTTAACACTAACTTTGTACCTTTTGCATTGTGATCCTTCTTTGTAATTCAATGGTTCAACACAAGTCATTGTGCCCCTTTCAGGTTATCATGGCTGAAGTAGTTGAAGTAACCCATCAATAAATGTGTCATGTGTTCTTTGTGTGAGATTTATAGTCAACGGATCTGATGTGATTGACGAGCAGAACTGTAACGGTTGATTGGAGGATGCGTATCATTTAACACCAGGATTAGCATCATGATCTGAGGTCAAGGTATATGTCCGAGGCAGATGTGTAGCGTGATGGATGTTTGATATTTTGGATGAATGAGCCCATCTAACATGAAGGTCTACAGCACACAAAGCTATCATGTGAAATAATGGATGTACTGACGGAGCATTACCCCCACCCCCTTGACTCAAACACTAATCAACACATCAGCACTCCTTACCTTTCGACCTGTAATGAACAGCAATCTTAAAACTAATCATCCTCTGGATTTGCACACAGCTTGGCTCAGGTGTAAAGAATCTCTGCATACAGATCCAAAGTGAACCTCAGCCGTGCACCTGACCAGTTTTTCCTGCCGACATCTGGGTCTGTCTGTCTGCTTCGTCTCACACATGCCTTTCTTTATTCGTCACAACTCTCATACAGTCAGTGGCAGCTGCTCCTCAGGAAAGCGTAGCAGAAAATAGCTCCGCGTCTGGACAAGCACCATGGTGGTTAGGATACAAACTTGGCACATTACCGTTGCCTCGCGGTCCAATTAGCAGCCTTTTACGTCCAGATGTTACTGAGCGGAAACAAACAAACCAAAACTAAATAAATCAAAACAGCCACCTGTAAAAACAACAATCGTGTTTAACTGCATACCATTGAACAACTTTTTAAATCCGACAACGTTCAGTCAGGTCATCTGGATGGTTTCTTTTTTGTTGTTGAGACATTTCGTCCTTCATCCAAATGACTTCATAAGTCCGAGGAGCAGAGGTCGCATTAATCAAATATTTTCCGTATTTGACTGGTTGTTTTACGTGATGACGGAGAAATCAAAAAACACAGTCTGTCGTTTGACAGATTAACATCCACTCTCTACCAACCGTTCATGAAGTTCACACCCCAGTCCAGTAGGTGGCGGTAATTGCACATTATGACTTTTGCCAACCCTCAATAAACCAAAGGGAGAAGAAAAAGAAGAAAATACATGACGTTGTTACAAAAAAATGTCAAGGCAGCTTAGCGTACAAAGTTTCTTCAAAAAGCCCAATAACTGCGATCGTGTTGAAAAAAGAGGTGAAAAAAGAAGGAGTGATGCAGTGGAGGACGATGGACAAACAAGTAATCCGCCCTACACTGAGCGATCAACTTGTAGCAAGGAGGCTAGATGCTATCGTTTAATTGAATTGTTTATGCATCGTTATTTCATTTTATTATTTTGTTATTGCAGATGTTATTAATTAAATAAGATATTATTAATTAAAATGAATGAAAAAAATATGGTAATTATTTAAAAAAAATTAATGACTGATTAAAATTTATTTTGACCGGATATTTTTAACCCTGTCTGTCAAAACGACCGACAACGAAAAAGTCTAGCGCAACCTCTGCCGAGGAGCCACAACAAACTGAGTCCCAGAAGCAGCACACTCCCATAGTGGACCAAGCTGTTTGCTTTCAGATCCCAGAAACCATCTTATCACCCGGACTGATGAAGTCCTTTGGATGAAGAGCAAAATGTCAAAAAAAAAAAAAAATGTCCAGATGACCTGACTGAACGTTGTGGGATTTTTTTTCTTACCTGGATTTTTGAGCATGGACTTTGATGTTTTGAACCACTTTGGCTGCCTCAGAGGAGTCAACGGGGGAGAGGGCGGGCCCCAGAATCCATCTGATCACCAGTAAACTGGTTGGTCCACAATGTGAGTGTGCTGCTTTTGGGACTCAGTTTGCTCTGGCTCCTCGGACTGATGAAGTCCTTTGGATGAAGGACGAAACATCTCAACAAAAAAAACGAAACCATCCAAATGACCTGACATTGATGGATTTTTTAACCTGTATTATTGAGCATAAACTTTGTTACATTTCAAATCTTCAAAACTCACTAAAGGAATAGCTTAGAAAACCCAAAGGCAACCCTAACTATAAGATTTGTTGAAAAGGAAAGTTTTAAGCCTAATCATAAATGTCAACAAGACGTCAGCTTCACAGACAAAAACCTGTTCAACAAGAAAACCTGTGTGTGTGGTCTGGCAACACACTGCAGAGCAGCCAGTCTTCAGTGTGAATAAGCATCTAGAATAGACACAGGTGTCACACTTCAGAGTTTGCATCACAAGCTGAGGAATTCATAAACTTGTTTTAATCTGTTTTGGCGTTTGTAAAATCATGCAGGATTTCTTTTAGGGGAGGCAAGCTAACAAGTGCTCTGACAGAGACAAAGACTAAAACAGATTAAAGTACCAGTAGCTCTGTCGCAACAAAAAGATAAGGGAGACGCGAAGACCCAGCTTGATGATTTTTAATAACTTCTTTTAGAAGATGTCAAGCAGAACATCGGGGATGAGACAGATGTGAGAGATAGAATCTGTCTGACCTGATCGTCAGAGAGCTCATTTGAACAGATCGCTTATCAGTGACAACCTCGTCCTTTACTGGAGGGCCGTGCCACTTAGAGGGCAGCACGAGTCAACCGAGCGCTGAACACATATGTTCACTTAATGACGACGTCTCAAAGGGCCTCTCGTTGTCTTATCAGTAAATGTCACTTTTCTACAAGCTTCAAACTTTCTCACCTGCAGTAAAAATCACTCAGAGCGTTACTGATTACTGATAACACCTCCACAGAACACCGCTTTAAATATACCAGAACGTTTTGTGCACATTCAGATAGAAAAGTGCAACATTTGATTTTTTTTTATTACTGCCTGGCACTAAGTGAACTGGAATAGTGTGTTGGGTAAAAAACAAACATGGCTTCGACAGCCTATATGCCACGGGCTTCCGTTCCAGCACCTCCGCAGTCATTACACAGACGGCGCACTTCCGGTTAGCGGGAAAGACACGAACATAAATGACTAAATACAATTAATAAAACATCAGCATACACACCAATAACAACTCTATACACATATAAAACCATATAAAATTATGGCGACGTTCCCCCTACGGATAGCCGCGATAAATGTTCGCCGAAACCCCCCCGCGGAACAGCTGTTCCCACCGGTGGGCGGACACAACGGTACTCACGTGTAGTGCCGGTAGCGCGCGGCCGCTTCCCGTTTCGGGTCGTTGTCATGGTAGGCTCCTAGGAGCTAACGCTAGCAACAACGGAGGTGGATGGGAACCGGAAGTGGCGGGTGGGTGTTGCATTTTGCCGGAAGTACGTCACGCCCCCCGTGGCATATAGGCTATTGAGTCAGGAAAGGATGACAGTGAATTATTATCTGACCCCTGTTTAGCTGGAAAGTTACAAAATGTTTAGAGCAATAAGCAATTAAAAAGGGAGTGGTGGTGCAGAGGTTAGAGAAGGCGAGCTTGTAAATGGAAGGTCGCTGGTTCGACTCCCCGGACCAACTGCATCAAAATGTGGGTGGGAAAGGTGAATCAACCACATCTGCCTCCACGCTCACTTCCCCATCATCTGCTCCCCTGGGCACCCTACATGGCAGCTCTCTGCTCCGCACAGAGGACTGTGGTAGCTAAGGCTACACGATTAATCGCATTTGCGATTATCTCGCGATATGTTAAAACGCGATTCACTAATCGCACGGGCTGCGATTTGACTGGTCACGTGACTTGGGAGTGAGCCGACTGGCCGCGCGCAGCTCTGAGCGGAGCAAAACAGAGCAGAGCAGGGAGGAGGAGACCGTGCGCTCCAACACAGTTGCTTCAGGCTCGACAGAAGTCATAAAAGTTATAAATTCAGGTAAGTTAGCCCATGTAAACGTGTATCTGAGCTTAGAGGCTGAAACACCGAGACCGCGGGAGATAAACAGAGCGCGAGCTGGTCATGTGACCGGGTCTGTTTTGACGGTGCCCGGTTAGCAGCTAGCTCAACAAGCTAACGTTCTGCGTGAAAAATGCACATTAATTATCTGATTAAAAAAAACAAACAGTTGTGTCGTTAGTGATATGAATTAATACAGAACCAGTAAAAATAATCGCATTTTAAATCGCAATCGCAATTTATAGAAAAAAAATCGCGATTAGATTATTTTCCTAAATCGTTCAGCCCTAGTGGTAGCTCAGTGGTCTGTGGTTGTCAGGAAGGACATCCAGCGTAAAAAAATTAATTAAAAATGGGTAAGTCTTTGTGTAATTTAGTTCAATGTGGCAACCCCTGAAGAAGGGAGCAGCCGAAAGAAAATAAATAAATAAAAATATCTCTGACTTCACTACTCAAGTTATGTATTTTTCCTTTAATAAAAAAAATCTCTGTTGATACAAGAAGCAGAAAACCCAATTAAAAAAAGCAGTGATACCAGTTTAGTCCACTAGGGGGCAACACTGAACATTTAAAAACAAGTTTTTGACATTTTTACCTTCTGTTGTTTTGCATGAATGAGCCAGATGTCAAAAATAAATTTCCATCTCATGAAGTGTTATGGACAGTAAAGTTATACTGTATTGATTGATTAATATACAAAAAACACTTGTGGCTAATGCTTTAGATTATTGTTTGAATTGATTGTTTGAATTGTTTTGTTTTTGAAAAAAAAGGGGCAGATAAAATAAGATTTTTTCTTCTTTCTGCCACCTTTCATTTTATGTTTTCTTTTAATAATATGTGAAATGGTTTCTTATTTTTCGTTTTTTTTTGTTTTAAATGTAAAATGAATAAATTTAATAAAAATTAAAAAAAAAACTTAAAAATTGTAGTGTTTTGTTCCTAATTTGTTTCCTATATTTAACATTTTAAACCCAAAGTACAATTATATTTGTACACGTTTTTAAATTTTTGATTGTTGTTTTTAATTTCCTTGATATGCATTTCTTGTTCTCTGTTTGTGTTTCACACATCTCAAGCCCACACTCTTTCCTTTCATCTCTTATCTTTTTATTCCAGCACTTCTTTTTTAAATTCCGATCCATGTGTGCTTCATCCATTTACACCATCATAAAGACGCAGTGTCTGTGGATTTACCTCCACTCGCTGCCAGTGATTCTGTCCTCACTGCCAGATTTATACACTTGGCATCTGCTCCACAGATCATTGTTGGACATAAAACACGCCCTGGATAGTGGCGATGTAGATGGAGAGGCTGTTGAGATGAATAATTTCCAATTTCTTTTTTCTTAAGCCAGTACAGACACAGTTCTGATTTGAGTTGTGAAATTAGATGTCGGCGTGTTTTTGGCTGTGATTTTGATGCAGATGTTTGTTACAGATGAATTTAATAGTTTCCTTTAGCAGCCCACAAACTGAAAACGCTTTTTACGTCGCACTGAAAGGCAGTTCATTGAAGCACATTACACTTTCTCCTCACATCATTATATCCACCAGGGAGTCTGCAGCAGCATCCCATTTACTTCAGCAGAAATCCTTCACTTGGCCTCTAACGTGTCTTTACTGGACGAAAAGAGGCTTCAGTTCACTTCCCCCCCGCAGTCCATATTCCCTTTACTACCTGTTCTTTTGGTCTGAATCAGCACACAAGCAGAATGACAAACTGGGCCAGTTTTGTGCCTCAGTGGCACTCTGGTGGTGAGATTTTGTTCAACACCTTGCCAACGGGGAGGTTGATGGTGGCACAAATGGATCCTTCACAACACAAATTACATCCAAAGATAATAAACAAAAACTCTCGTTCTCTGACGTTTACCCAAAAGAACCACAGCTAACGGCAGCTGAAGATTTATATCTTTCATTTTACTTGCAAGGTAAGATTTCAGGACAGGTTGCATACATTCAATTTAAAAAGACTTTATTAATCCCAAAGGGAAATTAAGTGTTGTCGTAGCACATCATCCTGGATTCATACAAGAGTTGTTAGATGCTGATAACTGTAGACAGGAAGAATCTCCTGCAGACAATCCAAAGAATCTGGCCACAGATACGATCCATCCACCCAGATCTTGCTTGCTGTCGGATCCGGCAGGCCTCTTGGTCCTCCTGGGCAGCAGGACCGCCTGAACGCCAGGCAAAATTTCTCCCTGAGGGATAGTCACTCCTCCCAGCAGTCTGCAGAGCTCCTCGTCACCATGGCCAGACAGCTGAAGGTGCCAGAGAGATGATCCCGGTACTCCTGTTGTCACAAGCTGAGTTTCCAACCAGCTCTTGGATCTTGACAGTCAGGTACTTGAGCGCCACCGCCAGGCTGACAGGAATTCATTCCACGGCACCTCCTTTTCAACTCATTTGGGATTTGGGCCTATAGTTGAGGTATTTGAGCTTTTGAGATGTTAATCAGCAACTCCTGGGTGTTACAAAAAACACCTCGTCATTGCCATGGTTACGCATGTACCCAAAAGTAAAAAGTTTTCAGTAAGAAATCCTTCCAGCTGCACAGCATCTGATACCAGAGGAAACAATCCTATGTAAAAAGTAATTTACATCCAGAAAAAAGATGAGTTAGTTTTCAAAAACATTAACTCATAATGAAAGTAACAGAGCTGCTCCAACATGCGGCCACCTCGAGCAGCGCAATTCTAGAATGATACATATTACATATACTTTGTACATGTAGTGGACATTAAATGGACTGTACTTATATAACACTTTTTTATCTTATCAAGATACTCAAAGCTAGCCTGGTTAAAACCAGACCCTGTCCTTCACTTCGCTTCAGACAAGGGTCTGGGACCTGTCCATTGAAAAACTATTCTTGCTGGAGGCGTGGGCTCTGCTGATGGCTGCTCCCCCGTGGTCTGCTGAACTTGACTTCAGCTCCGCCTCCTGCTGAATTTTCTCTCGCTCCGTTGTATATTCTGTGTTTATATGATAATAAAACGTCCTAATAAAATAAAATAAAACCATGGAGCGCTGGTCCAACACACCAGAAGACCAGGAAATCTGATGGGACTCGGGCAGCAACTTAAAACCTGACTTTAATTCTCTCGTGACAACCTGAGACGTTTCCTTGTTCAGCGGAGGGAGAGGAGGAGGAGGAGGAGGGAGGAGGGAGCGAACACTTGACTTTTGGGAAAAAAACAAAAGAAAACTCCAGATAAGGGATTAAGAAGGGGAAATTAATAAATTTGTGTCACATATAAAACAGTCCTGCATCGCTTTGAATGAGAACATGCGAATGCTCGCTGGCTGCGCTGGGACAGGTGGGGGCGTGGGTTAGGGGCCAAAAACTCCGCCCCTTCTGTTCTCTGATTGGTCCGGTCAAAAATCTACCGGAGAAATCGTTGTCTATGAGAGAAGTCCCAGACTGTGCAGTGAAGGGAAATGAGAATTGAGCGGAGCTGTGCAGGAAGGTGAGGGCCAGGCTAACTCAAAGCGGTTTACTCTGCAATCTGTGCCCTCATTTACCCATTCATACAGCACTCTACTAGATATGTACAAAAAGTAATCAGAGCTTTATCACATTCATACACTGATGGGACACACATCGGAGACAGTGAGGGGTTCAGTGTCTTGCCCAGGAACACTTTGGCATGTGACTGATGGTAGAATCAAACCAACTCTTGCATTGGACGACGACTGCTCTAACCACTCAGCCACAGCCGCCCACATAATACTATAATAACATGTTATGAATTATGTCTTCATAGGTAAGTCATTATGCATGAAGACCAGTCACAGGAATGAGCCATGAGCAGCGTTGTCTCACTTTTATAACATTCTCAGTTCAGCAACGTTCATCATAGTTCAGGGGGTGTCTGCCTGCTGCAGTCTTCTTACACACAGCACTCTTTGTACAAACATATGGTTCATGGGCATCTAAAATATCCTTCACTTTGAGATATGATAGTGTTTTGGGAGACAACCAAGCTTCTTGTTCTCAGGCCAGAGAGGAAGGATGTTCTCAGCCACAATAATAAAAACATTTATGACATTTGACCAAAATTTTCCGACATATCAACAGCAATTTTCTCAACCCATAGTTCCCTGACTGGGAATGGAAACCAAGACGTGGTGGAGAGAGTGCCTAACCACTAGATATTTAGCAGTGAATTATAGTAAAGTGTTCTTTTTAAACGTTTTTGTCTTAAATTGAATGCAGCAACTTGATGTGGTTAGGATATGGTTACATTTGAAGCTCAGATCTGGAAGTTATTTAGCTGATAAGTGTGTGACACTGGGAGTTTACAACCTTTATTGAACCTCTTCACAATATTCTACTGTAATTTTCAGAGACACTGAATTGTAGTTTTTCATTATCTGTAAGCCACAATAGTGAAAATGACAAAAAATTAAGGTTTAAAATATTTTACTCTATGTGTAAAGAATATATGTAATAAAAAGGGATGCACCGGTCCACATTTCTTACTTCAGATCCGATACCGATACTTTCCCGATCCGATACCGTTCAGATATATGAGGCTGTAATAATGAATTTTTTGAACTGCAACGACTGTCTTAACATTGTGTGAGTTAAACCCTACGACAACACTCTGGGTCTCACAACATGAAACACCTAAAGTTTAACAGCACACAAGAGGCAGGTCTATATAACAGACGTCCTTCTCACTCATGGTGCAGCTGGAAAACTAAAATACTGCTAAGCATTATGGGAAAGACAAGAAAATCCACTCCCGTAGCGGTTAAGGGGAGTGGTCTGTGTTTTCTTTCCCATAATGCTTAGCGTGCATTATTTTTTCATTCATTCATTCAACCTTTATTTATACAGGCTAGCCTCGTTGAGTCACGGGGACTCATTTACAAGAGGGACCTGTCTCACTCACACCAAACAACCATCCACTCTCACACTCACACCTAGGGTCAATTTAGAGTCACCAATCAGCCTAACAAGCATGTTTTTTGGTCTGTGGGAGGAAACCGGAGTACCCGGAGGAAACCCACGCATGCACGGGGAGAACATGCAAACTCCACCCAGAAAGGCCCCGGACCGGGATTTGAACCGGCAACCTTCTCGCTGAGAGGCAGCAGCTCTACCAGTTGTGCCACCGTGCTGCCCANATACAGCATCCGGTCCTCTGGACCTTTCACAATAAAACATCCTGTAATGCCTTCGGTCCACTGGGTGTGAGTAGAGCCCCCTAGTGGTCCACCACACACGCCCCCCCAGAACACCCAGTAAGGTCCATCACTAGTCCCGCATTTTAGGTTTGATCAAACGACCAGAACGGCTGAACCTGGGCCCTGCAGAACCAGTCTGATGAAGTGGAGGGCTACGAGGAGGGTCTGCAGAAGATTCGGGCTCCAATGGACGTTGAGAGTTTCCGGAAGAAGGACCGCCGTCCGTTAACAATGTGGATGGAGGTCTGCCTCTGCGAGGAGCTTGGGCCGTAACAACCTGATCATCTGACATAACATGAGCTGGTTTAAGCCTATCAATACAGACAGTCTCAGTACGACCCCCTAAATCCAAAAGGAAATGTTTCGGACCTGGTTGAAGAACTCGAAACGGTCCATCATACAAAGGCTGTAGTGGTGTCCTGTGTGCATTGTGTTTGACAAAAACAAATTTAGAGGACTCCAGACTCTTAGGGACAAATGACTGCGGTAAACAATGGTGTACCGGACCGGGGACACGAAAAGGGGCCTCCTGAGGTGAAAGATGGAGCAACGGTGGAGCGAACTGTGGTGAGGGTACCTCAGGTAAAAACTCACCGGGGACGCGCACAGGCTGACCGAAAACCAGTTCAGCCGGGGAAGAGCTCAGGTCCTCTTTGGTTGCGGTACGCAACCCCAACAAAACCCAGGGAAGACGGTCAATCCAGTTGTCACCGGTCAATGCAGCACGAAGTGCAGCTTTCAATGACCTGTGAAACCGTTCACACAAACCATTAGCTTGGGGGTTGTAAGCGGTGGTCCTGTGAACGTTAGTCCCCAGACCCTTGGCCATGGTAGACCAAAGCTCAGAAACAAACTGCGGGCCCCTGTCCGATGTAATGTCTGAAGGGGGGCCGAAACGTGCAACCCAGGTAGACAAAAAAGCCCGGGCCACCACTGCAGATGTTGTGGACGTCAGAGGAACCACCTCAGGCCACCTGGTGGTCCGGTCTATCATAGTCAGCAGATGAGTAAAACCCTGTGATGGAGGCAGAGGGCCCACCAGGTCTACGTGCACATGATCAAACCGCCGACTTGGGATGGAGAAAGGTTCCAAAGGTGCTTTGGTGTGCCTGTTAACCTTAGCACGCTGGCATGGGACACACGCTGCTGCCCACTCCTTAACTGCTTTACGCAGACCGGGCCAAACAAACTTTGAGCTGACCAGTTTCACAGAGGCTCTAACACCTGGGTGAGAAAGGGAATGTAAGGAGTCAAAAACGCGGCGTCGCCATGAAACTGGAACCAGGGGGCGGGGCCTGCCTGTAGATACGTCACAGAGCAGGAGAGGACCTCCGTCATTCACCTGCCTTTCCTCCAACTCGAGGCCTGTGGGGCCGGACTGGAGCTCGAGTATTTCTGCGTCGCTACGTTGGTCCGCAGCCATAGCAGAAAAATCGATGCCAACGTACACGGGAGCGATCAGCACCCGGGAGAGACAGTCAGCCACCACGTTGGATTTTCCAGCCACATGCTGAATGTCTGTAGTAAATTCAGACACCGCTGCGAGGTGGCGTTGCTGGCGAGCAGACCAGGGGTCAGAAATTTTTGACATAGCAAACACCAGGGGTTTGTGGTCAACGTATGCAGTGAACTGGCGGCCTTCCAGGAAAAACCTGAAATGGCGTGTAGCCAGGTAAAGCGCCAGCAACTCTCTGTCAAAAACACTGTATTTCAGCTCATTGTCCCGCAGCGTACGGCTGAAAAATGCAAGCGGCTGCCAAACCCCGGAAACCTGCTGTTCTAACACAGCCCCCACCGCAACATCAGATGCGTCGGTTGTTAAAGCTATTTGCGCCGCTGGGGATGGATGGGCCAAAAGGGCAGCAGTGGCCAGTGCAGCTTTAGCATCACCAAATGCCTGTAGGCGTTCTGGTGTCCAGTCCACGCTGTCGTTGGGCTTTTTCTTTTTCAGCGCTCCATAGAGCGGACGCAGCAGTTGTGCTGCCCTGGGGAGGAAACGGTTATAGAAGTTAACCATTCCCAAAAATTCTTGTAGCGCTTTAACAGACTGGGGCTGTGGGAAATCTGACACCGCCTGCACTTTGTTTGGTAACGGGACGGCGCCACTTGCGGAAATGCGGTGGCCCAAAAAGTCAATGACTGGCAGCCCAAACTGGCATTTCGCTGTATTTACAATCAGGCCATGTGCTGCCAGGCGCTGAAAAACCTCACGGAGGTGGGACAAGTGCTGCTCAGCCGAGCTGCTAGCCACCAGGATGTCGTCCAAGTACACAAATACGAAGGACAGACCCCTTAGGACTGAATCCATCAACCGCTGAAATGTTTGTGCTGCACCTTTAAGACCAAAAGGCATGCGCAAAAACTCAAACAGGCCGAAAGGCGTGATAACAGCGGTCTTAGGGACATCCTCCACATGCACAGGAACCTGGTGGTACCCCCGTACTAAATCTACTTTAGAAAAAATGGAGGTCCCAGCCAGGTGCACTGAAAAATCCTGGATGTGGGGGATGGGATAACGATCGTTCTCTGTGATGTTATTAAGGCGGCGGAAATCCCCACATGGACGCCATTTGCCATCTGCCTTGGGCACCATGTGGAGGGGGGAGGCCCACGGACTGTTTGAGCGCTGCACGATGCCTAAACGCTCCATGTTAGCAAACTCTTCCTGTGCTATTGCTAGCTTAGTAGCATCGAGGCGGCGTGCACGTGCGAACACCGGGGGGCCCGTTGTGGGAATATAATGTTCAACCCCATGTTGTGTGTTTGTGTTTGCAAAATCAGGAACAGTCAGCGAGGGGAAATCAGACAATAAACGCTGAAACACATTACCCGAAACTAAAAAGTTAGCATGCATGAAAGGCCCAGCTCCTCGCGTCTCACAAGGCAGTGACGAAAAAGACACAGCGTCGATCAAACGTCTGTTAGCTAAATCAACCAGGAGCCCGTGAGCACAAAGAAAATCAGCCCCTAAAATAGGGACCGAGCTAGCAGCTACCACAAAGTTTCACCGGAAGTCCCGCTCTGATACTTGAACTGTCCCAGTGACACCTTTTCACTGATACTCTCAGAAAAAAGACATTAACACTATTTTATTACATTATTTTGAATCAAAACACAATAAGTCATAAGAGACTCTCTTATTCCTCTATTTTTGTGTTAATGAATAACCTTGTGTTACTTGTATAAGCATTATTGAATTCAATGTTTGTTAAGTCAAAGACTGTTTAATTCAAACTGTTTAATTCAAGTTGGAAATCCAATGTTATTTCAAAATAATGATCACTTCTTCATATGATGAATCAAACGGTGAAAGTGAATTAATATGTCAGACTGAACTCGATCAGTTTTGTTAGAAGTTAGAACACAGTTTTAATCAGTTGTTTTATGAAGCTGGCTCCAGTCTAATCTGTTTCTCTGTCTTCATTCTAAACAACTTCTTCTCTGTTCTAAAAACTGATCTTCTCCTATCCGAGTGACCTTCATCCACTGGTTTGTTTGGACCAATCAGAGAAGAACAACAAGTCACTGATCACAGATCCTTCCTTAAAGTTCTAAGCTTTTGCTGGAACTGAGGAGTTTGCTGAGGACCTCAATGCCATGAGGTTCCCCAAAGAATTGATCAATCAATCAATCACCTTTATTTAACCAGGTAGAGCCCATTGAGATCGAGATCTCTTTTACAAGGGTGACCTGGTCAAGTGGTCAGCAGCACACGTCACATTGGCAATAGGCATTTGCACTTATCAAAAAGAAAATAAAGAAAACTACAATCACAGTAAACAGATGTTGACAGTTCAAAACCAACAGGATATGACAGATTTCTATATACCTTATATACAAAACAAGCAGACAAAAAAAACCAACAATGACATGTAATTGATGATCGTCTGGTCAACACGCTAATGACCACGTCATTCAGTTAAAGGCTTATAACATGCCAAGTTATAAGTCATCTTCAACAGCTGAAAAAGCTCTTTTATTGACATTCCTTTAAGGAACGTCTTATCTTGAAAACAACACCAGGAGCTGCCGTTACTTTCGGTTCGAGTCAAGGCGCACGTCTGGAGACGCTGAGAATGGTAAACGAACTGACCAAACTGGACCGAGGGAGACTGACCATCTTCACGAGGTAACAAGTCGTCAAATGCTTTGCCAAGGGTACCAACGTGTAGCCGAGTTCAGCCGGAGAGCTGCCATGCTTCTGGTTAAACACATCAAGATAACTCCCTGACTCTTAACTTTTCTTCCTCCATTTTCTCCTCCTAAACCTTTATCTTCCTAAGCCAGAAACTAAGTTAATGTACCTACAGAAATGAGTAAAATATCATCCTTCACTGTTCTGTTGTTCCTATATTTCATCTGTGCTGAAGTTAATTATAGGAAAAATAATCAACCAATCATGTACAAATGTGTGATGTAATTTACAATTATGTTAAATAAATGGTGTTAATGTCTTTTTTCTGAGAGTATCAGTGAAAAGGTGTCACTGGGACAGTTCAAGTATCAGAGCGGGCAAGGTCATGCCCACTACAATGGAAACGCACAGTCACCAACCTTTCGCCAAACGTCTTGACGGGAGAGCCATTCGCCGCGGTTAGTTGCGGCCCGCAGCCTTCAGCCAACCTGTCGGAGCCAGTCGGGGGGACGAGGCTCTTCTGCGACCCCGAGTCCACCAGGAACCGCCTCCCCGACCTCGAGTCTTCGATGAAAAGCAGCCTTTGCTTCTCGCCAACGGCCGCGACTGCTAGCGGCTGCTGGCGGTCTCGTTTCCCTGCGGCTTGAAGCTGCACGGCGGGACGCACCGTCGTGCTTTGGCGCCAAAACGCGCGTGGTAGAAACAAAGAGCGGGACCTGCCCGCCTGCGGCTAGCGACTCCTGCTACCACCGCTGGCTCGTCCGGCGCTGTGTGCGTTGCTTGAAACTCGGGCGCTGCTGGAGCTCCAGGGACCACCGCCTGTACCGCGAAGGTCCTCGCGGTTAGAATGATGCGGTCGGCTTCTTCGGCCAGCGAGCGGTAATCCTTCTCCTGCAGAAACGGGGAGTTGGCCAGGGCGGTTCGCACAGGAGCTGGAAGCTGGCGGAGGACGAGGTGGCGGAAGAGGAACTCGCAGTCGTCTGATCCCCGCAAGGACAACATGCTCTCCACGAGCTCGAGGGCTGTTCCGTCGCCCAAACCGGAGAAGGAAAATAGTTTCTCAGCGCGCTCCGCCTCTGAGAGTGTGTAGCGCCGCAGAAGAAGTTTCTTGAGAGCGTCGTACTTTCCTTGTGCAGGAGGGTTTTGTAGCAGGCTCATCACCCGCTGGGTTGTCAGCGGATCCAGCGAAGCAACCACATGGTGGTATTTGGTGTCGTCAACAGAAATCCCGCGAAGAGCAAACTGTGATTCGATGTGGGCGAACCACGACTGAGGCGCGTGCAGCCAGAAGTCCGGGATTTTAACGGCCACCGAAAAAGCGAGCGGGGCCGCCTGTGTAGGTTCCACAGCCGTGGACAGCAGTAGAGAGCTGGCTGAAGCGTCAGATGTCGACATATTCAGTTCACGAGGGTCACCAGTGTAGGAGGTGGTGAAGAGACGACACAGGAGACAGGCTGCAGAACTTCACTTTTAATCAACTCCTACTAAACTGGCGGGAAGCACCCAACACCGCCTTATATATCCCATACAGCATCCGGTCCTCTGGACCTTTCACAATAAAACATCCTGTAATGCCTTCGGTCCACTGGGTGTGAGTAGAGCCCCCTAGTGGTCCACCACAGTAGTAGTCACTGAGGAACATATTCTGAGTGATAAATGAGTTTGAATGTTTTGCCTTCGACCACTTGGAGTCACATGTGTCTGTTAGTAAAATATCTCATGAAATACTTTCATTTAAAGTTTCACAAAATAATATTTGCATGAACTGATTGACTTTTCGAGCCAATCCAAGCCAAGTGAACAAAAAAAACAACAATTGGCTGCAATTTAGTACATTTTACAGATGATGTGCTAGGATTCGGTGGGACTGTGTGTGTCTGTCACCACACGTACCATGATCCATATTAGTCAACACAATGATGGCTATAACTCAAGTAATACAAAGCATGTACAGGTGGTCCCCGACTTACGAACGAGTTCCGGACCTACGAGCCGTTCGTAACCCGAATGTGCCGTAAGTCGGGGACCACACACCAGCCGCAACTGATACACGTACATGTACGGTAATGTAGTTACCAAGCATTTCGCCTATCCTAACACACCTAACACAGTGTAGTACATCATTATCAAAAAACATATTCATTCATTCATTCATTCAACCTTTATTTAGTCAGGTAAATCTTTTGAACCTCATGGGCTCATTTACGAAAGCGACCTGCTAAAACTAAAGAACAATGAACAGCAATGGTAGAATTTCCTTAAACAATAAACAAACAAACAATAAACAATAGAAAACAAAAGAGAGAAAAAAAAAATATATATATATATATTTTTTTTAACAAAGTATCAAAAAACTAGCAAAACATTATAAGGTAGACGTATAAAATCAAAGACAGGAACAAATCTGCATTGGTTTTTGCCAGGATTCCAACAGATTCTGAAAACCATTTAGAGAAGTCAAGGTCGAGAGCTTCAGATCTTTTTGTAAGATATTCCATGAAGCAGGAGCGGAGTAGGAGAAGGCCCTTTTTCCAAGTTCAGTCCTCACTGACGGAACACAACACAATGATGGCTATAACTCAAGTAATACAAAGCATGTACAGGTGGTCCCCGACTTACGAACGAGTTCCTGACCTACGAGCTAAAAAACCTAAAAAAAAAATATATATATAAATTTCTTACTTTGAGCTGGTCAAGCCTGTCTCCGTCTGTTTGCATGTTAGCTCGTTGCACGTCCGAGCTCCGCAGCTTTGTACTGCTCCACGCGGTCCAAACTGTTTACTGGAAGGACTGTTAGCATGTTAACTCCATACATTTATAGCCAGAAAAAGAGTTAATAACTCACTGAAAGCCGTTTCTCCGCGGTGTCCGTCCATCCAAAACAAGCTGCGCGCGTTAGCTCCGCCATTAGCTGCACCCGTTAGCATTAGCCCATCCAAAAAGGCTGTTGGCGCTGTTTCTGTGTTTTAGCATGTTAGCTTCTCTGTTAGCTCGGTGTCCCCCGACATCTTAGGCTGCCAAGCGGACATTGAGGCGAGCTCCCGAACGCAGATGGCCTCTCCGCCGCCTGTCGGCTCGGTGTCCCCGCGTTAGCATTAGCTCATCCATTAGCTGCACCCATTAGTATTAGCCCATCCAAAAAGGCTGTTGGCGCTGTTTCTCTATGTTTTAGCATGTTAGCTTCTCTGTTAGCTCGGTGTCCCCCGACATCTTAGGCTGCCAAGCGGACATTGAGGCGAGCTCCCGAACGCAGATGGCCTCTCCGCTGCCTGTCGGCTCGGTGTCCCCGCGTTAGCATTAGCTCCGCCATTAGCTGCGCGTTAGCCCATCCCATGAGCTGGTGGTGTTGGCCGGCGTGGTGGGAGCGATCGGCGGCTGTTGCTCCGGGCCTGAGACGTCCACAGAATTCACAGAGCGTTTCCAGCTAATTTATCCGTATGAGGAAACCTCTGATCGGACACACGGTCCTCCAAAGCCAGCTGCCGAGGCTGGAACTAACCGCAAAATGGCCGACACGGCGAAAACTTCCGGAACTTCTGGAACTTCCGGAAACTGCACAAATATGCTTAAAAAGTATAATTTTAATAATAATAATAACAATAAGGATACTTTATTTATAAAGCCATTTAAAACAACCACAGCTGCAACAAAGTGCTGTACACATGAAATTAAGAACATTTAAACACACACAAAAAAAAATCACATTTTTATTAGTTATGATGCGTTCATAAGTTCGAATTGCCGTAAGTCGAGGGTGCCGTAACTCAAGGACTCCATGTATACTGTTATTTATATATTGCGTTACACATATACTGTAATGAGTTTTGTATAAACTAAAATTAGTTGTGTTAAAAGCTGAAAGTCATTCACAACACAAACACAGGGCCTGACATCTTGTGTATTTGCATGAGATTTTGCATGTCTGTTAAAACAACAGCAACTCTATCATTTCTCATCATGTGATGATCTTAGTCTAATAATAACTACATTCAAAGATTGCCAAGTATGCTTTTTATCAGTTGTTGTCATGTAGTCTACAAATATAGTAAAATATCTTAAAGATCTGTTCTTATTTCAATTCTACATGTAGATAACAAGAAAGTTCATACATTCTATATTCATATATTCTACATGTAGATGTTTGTAGAAAGGGTAAATAACATGTGTGTTTCTGTAAAACAGGGTGGCACAGTGGCTCAGTTGGTAGAGCTGTTGCCTCTCAGTGAGAAGGTCGTCGGATCAAATCCCAGTCCGGGGGCCTTTCTGGGTGGAGTTTGCATGTTCTCTCTGTGCATGTGTGGGCTTCTCTCCAGGTACACCGGCTTCCTCCCACAGACCAAAAACATGTATGTTAGACTGATTGGTAACTCTAAATTGTCTCTAGGTGAGAGAGAGAGTGAATGGTTGTTTGTCTCTGTGTCCTTGTGATGGACTTGTGACCCTCACACAGTGACTGCTGGATGTGAACACCAGTGATCCCATCAACATGAAAAGGAAAAAAGCAGGTAAAGATAATGGGTGGATAGATTTCTGTAAACAGAAACATTATTTGCTTACTGAAATGTACTGGCACCAAGAGGTGCACCATGCACCACCCAGCACATCCCAGGAGCCATGTGTGATGGACAGCTAATTTGACACACAGGCCCATGCACCACGTTTAAGGACTTTTTCTAATCTTTCTTTAATCACTCCCGTCATTTCAGTCTCTGTGGCCGACCCTGACAGAGTCTGATTAAGTCCAGCTGCCTTCAGACATTTCAATCTCATCATTGTGACACTTCTCCCACTTCCAGAGGCTGTACTTTTTTCTTCTTTCAATCCCTCTAACAGGCCACAGAATCGTTTTCATGTGATATCCATCACCACCAACTATATCAAAAATATAAACCCACGATAACGTTTAGAACTAGACACACCTAAGAGATAGACACATGCATCATGTAGTTACAGTTGAAATCTGATGTTGGTAGCTACCATTTTAGTGCTTGATTTACTTTTTTACTGTATTTTTTGGTCTATAAGTAGCAGGTTTTTTTTAGGGATGCACCGATCCACATTTCTCACTTCCGATCCGATACCGATACTTATTAACTCAGTATCGACCGATACCGATACTTTCCCGATCCGATACTGTTCAAGTATTTGACTCTGTATAATGAAACTTTTGCACCCAAACTATTCATTTTAACATTGTGTGAGATAAACCCAATGAAGACACTCTTAAGCCTTACAATAGAGAACCCCCCTATTGTAAGGCTTAAAAGTGTCTTCATTGGGTTTATCTCACACAATGTTAAGAAGGGCAGTCACAGAATGTGATTGAACACAAGTGCTCTTTGAAGCTGGATCGGAAAAGTATCGGCAGGTTTGATCCGATACCCGATACTTAAATAATGCTGGTATCGGATACCGATACCGATACTGGATCGGATCTGCCCCATCCCTAGTTTTTTTTGCATAATTTGCATTCATTCAACCTTTATTTAAACAGATAAGTCACATTGAGCCTAGAAGACTCATTTACAAGTGAGATCTGTTGGACAGACAATACAAGTGGTGAAAGATAATGCATAGGGTTTGGAGACAAAAAAATATCCTAACACATTTTTGACCTCTGCTTGAAGGTCAAAAATGTGGTAATGAAAAAAATCTTGCACACAAGCACATAATGACGCTGACATTACGCAGAGGGCGGGGGAGGGGACTCAAAG
>JBBPBX010050620.1:7969-24900 GCA_038048925.1 Garcialebias charrua
ATTAAGAACATATAAACAAAAGATGAGATGAAATCATGAAAAACAACAGTCATGTGTTTAATACAGAAGTGGGTTGAGCCTAACCAGGGGTTGCTAGGTGAGGGGCTGGACTCAGGTTGGGGTGGGTTGTCCTCTCTCGCTTGTGACGTAACATGCGAGAGTATTTTAAAACGAAACGTATCTTATCACAGTAAAATAAATTTACTAGAGTAAATAAACCACTGGGTGCATTTTTTTGCCACTAGGACTGTTTTTTTATGAAGTACATACCCAAAGTTGAGTAAAAAAAACTTAAAAAAGTGAATTTTGAATATGTGGTCCCCTTTAAGGGTCAGGAGAAGGGTGCTGTGAGTTTTGTAACTTTTGAACCTTTTGTTCATGATCAGGTCTGTTCAATGTTTTGTTCTTAAGTTTGCCTTGGATCAGTTCCCCTGTGCCATCCTCAGTTAGTTGTCTGCTTGTCAGCCTGCCACGCCCACTTCCACCTGCACCCTGTTCACTTGTCACAGCTGAAGCCACTCGTCATCAGTTCCAGCCTATTTAGTCTGTTTGTCTCGACAATGGTCGTCTTCAGGCCACTTGTGTTCCTTGTGCGTCTTTATCGTATAAGCAGATGTTTGCTGCCGCATCAGCCAAATGTTTGGTTTTGAAAATAAAGTTTATTTTGTGTTTAAGCTCCTCTTGTCCCGTCGGCCTTCTGGGGCCAAACTGTGACACTTCTCAAAATGTTTCAACTTTTACAAATACTTTTCCCTGAAACATATTGAAACGTCTTCAAATACTTCAAAAACAATATTCTCTTTGAAATTTGTTTTACTTGCTCAGTTCTGTTCTCTTGTGCTGCTTTTAGCTTTTGGTCAGCCTTAGCTATAGCCTTTTGCTATACTTTTAGCTTCCATTTAGCTCATTTTAGCTAGTTTTTCTACACATATGGTACATTTTAGCTACTGTTTAACTTTTAAGTTTTAGTTTGCATTTTGGAATTTAGCCAGTGTAATGGACACACCTTAGCACTGAACTGGGGACCGAGAATCTTCGCAAAAGGTAAAAAGTCGGTGTTCATTAGCGACCGGAGTCTAGTGGACGCCGAACGAAGAGTGTGCCGTTTCTGGTTAAACATTCAAGATAATTCCCTTACCTTTACTTCCTCCATCTTTCTCCTTATTCTTAAACTTCTTCTTGCCAGTAACTAAGCTAAAGAACCTTCGGATATAAGTAATATGTCATCTTAATTACTTGTTTTCTGTTGTCTCTCATTTAAATCTGCTGACATGTAAATTATAGGAATCTGATTGATCAATCAATTGTACATATGTTGATGTAATTTTATGATTTCGTTAATAAATGATTCATCCCCTGATGAATCAAAGATAAATTAACGCTTCATGGTCACATTACATCACTCATCTGGTCACAAAATTTATTGATTACCTCTGTGTCAAACTTTGAACCTTTGTGAATTTGAACCTTTTGTGTCAATATCAAAGATTTCAGTTCAGCATCTACAGCACTTCAGTGGGGGGTACCGCAGGGGTCCATCCTCGGTCCCCTTCTCTTCTCATTATACCTGCTGCCACTAGGTGCTATTTTCCGCAAACACAAAATAGCCTTTCATTTCTACGCCGATGATTGCCAAATTTACTTTCCCCTGAGGCACAGAGGCTCATGCTCTATTCAACCCCATCTTGACTGCCTGGCTGACATCCATGATTGGATGGCCTCAAACTTCTTAAGTTTCAATGAGAAGAAGTCTGAAGTCATGTTGTTCTATCCCAACAGCTCACTCTCGAATCATGACATTGACCTTCTTTCCCTAGCCCCGCAAGAGAAACAAAGGGTCACTAATCTGGGGGTGACAATGGACCCTTCCCTGAAACTTAACAGTCACGTAAACATGATTGTTAAATCCTGCTTTTTTCAGCTGAGGCGGCTGTCTAAGCTGAAGCCTATACTATCCAAAAATAACCTGGAGACAGTAAGCCAAGCTTTCGTAACATCGAGGCTCGATTACTGCAATTCACTTCTGTTCGGAGTCAGTCAGTCCTCCATTGCACGTCTACAGCTGGTCCAGAATGCTGCAGCCCGATTCTTAACTGGTACAGTTCATAGAGACCACATTACACCAGTTTTGGCCTCCCTGCACTGGCTACCCATTCACCTTCAGATCCAGTTTAAAATACTCATGTATGTTTTTAAACCTCTGAACAGTTCCGCTCCACCTTATCTCACTGACCTTCTGCAGCCATATGTCCCACGGCGCTCTCTGAGGTCATCAGACCAGATGCTTCTCTCAATCCCAGATACTCGCCGTAAGCTCAGAGGTGACAGGGCCTTCTCAGTTGCAGGTCCAAGACTGTGGAATGAGTTGCCACTGAGTGTCAGGCAGGCTCCCTCACTCACAGTCTTTAAGTCTCGCTTGAAAACCCACTTCTATTCTCTCGCCTTTAACACGAGGTGATTTGTTCTGATCCTCTCTGTAATATACCTTGTTTGCCATTTTAGTTAGTTTCTGTTGCTATTTCTATCTATATTTTATTTTTTGTTTTCCTGTCTGCTTTGCTTGTTTGTTTCTATTGTACAGCACTTTGGTTGGCCTTGTGTCTGTTTAAGTGCTCTATAAATAAAGTGGTATAGTATGATATGATTAATCTGAAAAAGAGAGAACCTGTGAATTATTGATGATAAATTGTGTCAGGATAAAACCTGCTCAATTTACATCTGGTATACAGTATGATTCAGTAAAACTGATCTACCCCTGCACCCCTACACCAGTGTTCTGCTTCTTTCCGCTTTCAGCTATTCATTTATTCTTAAAGACCGTGTAAAGTGAAATTAAATGTGTGTTTTTAGTTTGTCACATGGCATAAATGTGTGTAACCACTGTTCACGTTTACCCTATGAACAGCGCCCAGTTTCTCTGACCTACACTCTATGAAATACTTCACAATATGAAATAAGTGTGTTATTTGGTGACAGCCTATGCTGTAAATAGAGTGTGTAACTGAGCCCAATATCAAAACTAGATAAATCCAGCTAAAATCTAAATGACATGCAAATTTAACATTATACTAAATACGGAAGGAATAGGAAAAATAGTAAAGTTGAAAAAACATACCAGTTTAATAAACTGTACTGGTCAGTAGGGCAATGCACATTAGAGCACAGTTAAACATTTAGTACAGTTAGTGCAACCAAACTGTCTCAGAACTGTACAAAACAACCCCTCAAACAGAATACATATACATGTAACAACAACAAAAAATCAGCAAACAAGGTTGAATGAATGAACCACACTTTTCAGTCTCAAAACTTCAGCAGGCAATGCTGAATGAATGAACCACACTTTTCAGTCTCTTGACTTAACAAAGCAGTCAGTTAGCTCTAAAACGTTGCAGGCCTGAAGGGACTCAGTGAGATATCATCCTCAGAATAGCAGTTCCAGAGATGGCGGCTCCCAGAACAACAGCGAGGAATGGGTTACTCACCCCCACCATGGATTACCAGTTTGGAATAACGGCAATGAAACTGCTCCAACTTCAGTCCAACGGCACTTTCCTGTTCACGAGCGTGGTTTGGGTCAGCAGCTCCACTTCCAAGCAATACGCTGAGCGTGGTCCGGTTCAGTGGCTCCAGAAAACAGACAAAAACGTCCAGGGAAAAGTTTTGTAGCTTCAATGTTAGCTAAAACAAAAAGTCCCAGCGGTATTGATCCAAACCTGTTCATCAACGGCTGCCCACCAACTCTCTCTCACACCTCCAGCAGCGCTTTTTCCCCCAGACCCTCACAGCCAATCAAATTGCATAAACACTGTCACCCCAGATCTTTACAGCCAATCAAATTACTTAAACGCTCTCACCCCAGACCACCACAGCCAATCAAATTGCTTAAACTTGATTTTGCCCTCGACAGACCAGCAGGGTAGCAACAAGTGAAACGATGCATTTACTGGCAGTGGTAAATAACAGTTACTAACAAAAACGCTACATTTACTGGGTGTTTTAAGCCAATTGAAAATACTTGTACATACTATAATGTTAAGGACTTTTACAGTGTGTAAAACCTCCAATATGTGAGTGCAAAACATTAGCCAGATTAAGTAAAAGGCGATTATTACTGTTTAAAGTAAAAAGGCCTACAATGCATTGCATGTAAGAACATGTTTAAGGTGTGTAGGAAAAAAGAGTTATACTGTATATGTATAACCCAAGGGGTTACATCCTCCCCCTTCTAAAAGTCCAGATGCCCTCATCGGACTATCTACGCAGAACAATTCAATTTACCCTTGTTGGCTAAATTACTTGTCATAAAAACCCCAAGCTAAACTAGAGGAGGCACACACTGGACCACAGGGGCATGGCTCCTTCTTCCAATGGTGATTCTTACTCCACGGTGTACTATCACTAATGGCTCGTCGAAAGAATGTCCAGGCCTGTCATAACTGAGCCGAATGACTGGCTTAATCTCTCGTCGTGAATGATGATTATTAAGGGGCTCTGCAATGCTTTCAGACTGACTAGCCAAAAGAGTCGCTTCCCCAGCTAGACCTGTGGCCCCCACTGGGTCGTCAGGTAGCTGCCTAACCTCTGGTCCCTTCTCAGCCTCTGAGGCTGTGACTGCACTCATAGGTTCTGTCGGACAAGCACTATTTGAAGGTGTTGTGGGGTCTGTAGTGACATGAGACTCTGGTCGGTTGACGTGGTCTGCCAGTAGATCTAGTGCTTGGGAAACCGACTCTCTCTGAGCAGTGGATAGGTACCACAAATCGTCTTCCTCCGCATCAGACAGAAGCTCTTTGTCCGTTCCGTGCATTGCACTGTCATCATGCATGTTTGTCTGGATTTTTGTTGAGGACCTTGTTTCAGATCGGTGGTATTCTGGTTTCTCTTCATGATCAACAGGAAACCGAACCAGGTGTCCAATAGGTAGGAGATTATCACGATGCAGAGTTTTGACAACGACTCTACCTTTTTCCGACTTTACCTTGTAAACCGGCAAGCTTGGCAGTTTTTCCATCACTATATAAGGGCTTGAGTTCCACTTATCTCCCAGTTTATTCTTGCCAGGTACACCTGTCATTCGAATGAGTACTCTGTCTCCAGGTTCTAGAACTTGATTTCTTACTCTAGTGTCATAGTATCTTTTGTTGCGCTGGTGGCTCTTGTCTGCAACTTCTTGTGCCAATTGGTAAGCTTGTTGCAACTCTGCTTTTAGCTTTTCAACATACTGAAGGTAACTTTGGTGATCTTTGCCATCTGGAGAGGTCCCAAAACATATGTCAACTGGCAAACGAGCCTCACGACCAAACATGAGGTAGTATGGTGAATAACTGGTAGAGTCATTTTTCGTACAATTGTAAGCATGAACCAGCAAACTGATATGTTGACTCCACCTTTGTTTTTGAGAGGGATTGAGCGTGCCCAGCATAGATAGGAGGGTGCGGTTAAAACGTTCCGGTTGTGGGTCACCCTGGGGATGATAAGGAGTCGTCCTTGACTTCTTTATGCCCAACATTTGCAGCAGCTCTTTGATTAATCGGCTCTCAAAATCACGTCCCTGATCAGAGTGAATCCTCGCAGGCAGTCCGTAGTGAATAAAGAACTTGTCAACCAAAATCTTGGCAACGGTTGAGGCTTTTTGATCTTTGCTGACATAGGCCTGGGCGTAACGGGTAAAATGGTCTGTAACCACGAGGACATTGGCCACTCCCTTCACATCAGGCTCAATAGATAAAAAATCTATGCAGACCAGGTCGAGAGGGCCATTGCTAGTGATTTGATTTAGTGGTGCAGCCCGTTGGGGTAGGGTTTTGCGGGCAACACACCTGCCACAATTCTTGATGTAGTCGGTAACATCGGAGACCATCTTGGGCCAGAAAAACCTGTCTCTCAATAGCTCAACGATGCGATCTATCCCAGCGGTGCCTCCATTTTATGTAACCACTGTTCACGTTTACCCTATGAACAGCGCCCAGTTTCTCTGACCTACACTCTATGAAATACTTCACAATATGAAATAAGTGTGTTATTTGGTGACAGCCTATGCTGTAAATAGAGTGTGTAACTGAGCCCAATATCAAAACTAGATAAATCCAGCTAAAATCTAAATGACATGCAAATTTAACATTATACTAAATACGGAAGGAATAGGAAAAATAGTAAAGTTGAAAAAACATACCAGTTTAATAAACTGTACTGGTCAGTAGGGCAATGCACATTAGAGCACAGTTAAACATTTAGTACAGTTAGTGCAACCAAACTGTCTCAGAACTGTACAAAACAACCCCTCAAACAGAATACATATACATGTAACAACAACAAAAAATCAGCAAACAAGGTTGAATGAATGAACCACACTTTTCAGTCTCAAAACTTCAGCAGGCAATGCTGAATGAATGAACCACACTTTTCAGTCTCTTGACTTAACAAAGCAGTCAGTTAGCTCTAAAACGTTGCAGGCCTGAAGGGACTCAGTGAGATATCATCCTCAGAATAGCAGTTCCAGAGATGGCGGCTCCCAGAACAACAGCGAGGAATGGGTTACTCACCCCCACCATGGATTACCAGTTTGGAATAACGGCAATGAAACTGCTCCAACTTCAGTCCAACGGCACTTTCCTGTTCACGAGCGTGGTTTGGGTCAGCAGCTCCACTTCCAAGCAATACGCTGAGCGTGGTCCGGTTCAGTGGCTCCAGAAAACAGACAAAAACGTCCAGGGAAAAGTTTTGTAGCTTCAATGTTAGCTAAAACAAAAAGTCCCAGCGGTATTGATCCAAACCTGTTCATCAACGGCTGCCCACCAACTCTCTCTCACACCTCCAGCAGCGCTTTTTCCCCCAGACCCTCACAGCCAATCAAATTGCATAAACACTGTCACCCCAGATCTTTACAGCCAATCAAATTACTTAAACGCTCTCACCCCAGACCACCACAGCCAATCAAATTGCTTAAACTTGATTTTGCCCTCGACAGACCAGCAGGGTAGCAACAAGTGAAACGATGCATTTACTGGCAGTGGTAAATAACAGTTACTAACAAAAACGCTACATTTACTGGGTGTTTTAAGCCAATTGAAAATACTTGTACATACTATAATGTTAAGGACTTTTACAGTGTGTAAAACCTCCAATATGTGAGTGCAAAACATTAGCCAGATTAAGTAAAAGGCGATTATTACTGTTTAAAGTAAAAAGGCCTACAATGCATTGCATGTAAGAACATGTTTAAGGTGTGTAGGAAAAAAGAGTTATACTGTATATGTATAACCCAAGGGGTTACATGTGTTATTAATCACCCATATAAATCTGACTGATTAAAAACATTGTTTTCCTTATAAAATTAAGTCTCAAAAATCATGAAAAAACATAATTTTCCCTTGGTCTGAAACTGTGGGGGCGTGTCAGCGCGTGGGCGTGGTTTCAGCGCAGTACTGCGGCCTGCAGCTGAGCTGTGTGTGGAGAGGCAGACAGCAGAGCCAGTAAACCTGCTCTGTTTTTATCTGAGTTCTGTCTGTAACAGCAGCTACTTTTTCCAAGAGTTACGCTGTTTTTGTAAATAGTTTTCTTGTGTGTTTTTAATCTGGAATGAATAAAAAAAATAAAAAAAAAGTTGTACCATGCGGGAATTGAACCCATAAGGTTTGGGACAGAAGGCAAACGCTTTATCCATTGACCTATCCAGGCATTACAGATACTCGGTATAAAACCACGCGGTATAAAAACACGTTATGATTTGTACGGGTGCCCTGACCATTGCGACATCCAGGGAAGATGCACGAACGAGGCATAATTGATTAGCTAGCTAACAATGAACAAAATATCTATGCTATTGCTATCTGATGCTATCTGCGATTCGCGAGTGAACGGCTCCACCGAGGCGAATTTATACGGCTGGAGCTGCAGGGGGTGGGGCTATACTTAAGAAGACCGCGTGACGAAACTCGGTCACATTTAAAACACGCCTAAAAAATCCTGAAACAGAAATATCTTTATACACAGTTTGCTCTATAACTCCAAAATTAATTGAGCTACAATTTTGAGACTTTTTACTCATTTACAAGATTACAATTATGACATTTATAATGTTTATTGAAGAAAATGTTGAAATTCACTTTACACGGTCTTTAACAACTCTGTTTAAACTTCAGCAAGTTTCATCAAGCTCATTTAGCACTCATACCACAGTCTTTTTCTCATGTCCATTCAGCCTCAAACTGAGCCAGTCCTGATCCCTGTCATCCATTTTACAAGATTACCCCCAATATAATCTGAAGCCACAATAAGTGTGTGTCAAATTAAGCAATGACCTTTCCTTTTTTCAGCTTTGCATGATCTCATTCAGTGGAGGACAAAGGTGAGGAAAGTAACGGACTCACTCTTGTAGCTCGCACTCCAAGGCTGGTATCCATAGTAGCCGGTGATGCGTAAAATCCTCTCCTCTATGGACGCGCTGTTGATGTCCTCAACTGAGCGGGAGGACTTGAGGTCCTCTTTGATGGCCTCATCCACCACCAGGTACTTGAGCTGTCTGAGCTGAGGGCTGATGTCCGAAAGCCTTCTGGGGCTCACGTCGGGAGACTTGCGCATCCCGCTGAGAAGAAAAACGAAAAGTGGAAAAGTGAGGTTGTTCTGCAACGGGGTCTGTTTGGATGTCTTTCTAATACAGCAGGTCCCAGCAGGGAGCTTGGTGCTGCGTGTTTGGGCCCCTGCAGATAAATCATCATCCTTCAGTGGCCCTGCGTGCGCACCCACAGAGACACTGAGCTAAAGTGACTCCCTGTGTTCTGCTCTCTGTGACTGCGCAGCTCTTACTGTGTGGGCTTATCTGGATTCCAAACTAATGAATGAAACATGAGTGACTCGCAGAGATGGAGGAGCAACACTCCTGACAGCTCCGGGGCGCACAAATGCGCGCACTCAGCGCCACACCATCCAGTCATATCTTACAGAGGAGCTAAACAATCAGTTGGTGAAATGAGATACAAATAAAGTCCAGTTGTTCTGTATTGAACGCCTTTTTTGATTTTATCATGTCCTGGACGACTGAGAATCTTCACCAGCATACAGTATTGGTGAAATGAGCACCAAAGCGCTGACTGGCTGCACCAGCAGAGCTGACGCACCTGCACCCTCATCACGTGACAGTAAAACGTTTACTAACCACACAAAATCTCTGTGAAAATGCTTCACGTGTCCTTCAGCTCGCCCGAAATCTTATATGGATTTCAGAAATTATTATTAAATATTCTGAAAAACATCTGCCCCGATTTACTCCGTTGACGCACGGGGTGGAACCAAACGCGCAACAGGTGTTCCCGCCTCCTGTCCTCTGCCTGCAGTGTGTTCAGTAAAAGTTAAATGTCTTACATGATGGGCATCAGAGTGCAAGGAGGTCCCAGGTAGCACATGCAGTCCCGATGGGGCCGTCCCACCCGGTCCCACACTGCGTCCTCTCCATCGTGCATCCTCTCAGTGGGCGACGCAGCAGCTACTGAGACGCTAAAAGCTCCAGAAGACACCCAACACCAAGAGCCAGCTCCATCACACACACACACACCACAAACATATGCAGCGGCGGCGCACTGTTTCAACTCCAACAGCGCGCGCTGCTCTGCCGCTGCGCGCGCAGCCACGGCAACAGCGTCATCTCCTGGACGCGCCACAAAGAGAGGATTTGGACAATGTGGTTCTTTGTCTCTGAACTGACAGCAACTGCAAAATGCCTGTTTTAGTTTTTTCTGCAAATTCACTCAAACTAATGGAAACGCACAACCACGTGCACGTGCAGCACTCTAAAAAACGGATGGGTTGTTTTGCGGCACTATAAACCCAAACAGCACAACTATATGCATTTTTCTATCTAATCGAGATACTCAAAGCCCTTTACAACAGTCTGTGGCCTCATTTACCTCCACACAGCACTCTACCGCTCCCCAAAGCTAATGGAGCCAACCATTCCAAAGAGACTCGGTGCTATAGATCACATATGGGGCACACATTAGGTAGTGAGGGGTTCAGTGTCTTGCCCAGGGACACTTCAACATGTGACTGCTGGTGGAATCGAACCCTCGACTGCTCTAACCACTCAGCCAGCTGCCCCAATTTTAGTTGACATAACTCAGATATAGGAAAAACCTGAGTAACTGAATCCCACAGATCCACAGTCGATCAGTCACATCTTGTCACACGTAAGTCAACTCCCCAACGTAATCTTCAAGTGACGCCCACAGCAGACAACAAGCTTGTGAATTTTGTAAGTACAGGTAGTCCTCGACTTACAAACGGTCTCGAGTTACGACGTTTCGTGGTTACGACACGCATCTCCGTTAAAATAAATAAAAATAAAAATGAATTGAAAATTTTATTTTGAAAAGCCGAGTTATGCAGTTTCCGGTTTTACGTTCTAAACGTAGCGGTGGAGAAATACTGCCCTGTACTCTCTAAAAAAGCTAAGTTTAGTCCTTTGGACATTCAAAAACACAAAACAAAACTTGTTGGACCAAGCTGGACAGGCCGCAGCTGTGGAAATGTAACCGTTTTATGGACGGCGGTTTTACGACGTAAACGAATGGAGAATCCGGAGGAATGGAGAAAATGGCTTCACCAGCATTCCAGAGTAGGAAATTTATTCTTTTTTTCCCTTCATTATGGCTCTGAAATGTATGTGTTTTTTGATAATTATGTAGGGTACTGTGTTAGGATAGGCTAAGTGCTTGGTAAAATACAGTACTGTACGTATAAGGTGAAGTATTTCCGTACGTTCTGACTTACGTCGAAATTCGAGTTACGACGGAGCGTAGGAACGGATCTCCGTCGTAAGTCGAGGACTATCTGTATACTTAAAGTTGCGATGAGACTCCGGGGGGTGACCCAGGACATGCTGGAGAGACTATGTCTCTTGTCTGGCCTAGGAACTCCTTGGAGTCCTCCCAGAAGAGCTGGAAGGGGTGGCTGAGATATCTGGGCCTGGGCTGCTGCCTCCATGACCCAATTTCAGAACAAGCAAAAGATAATGGATGGATGGATGGATGGATTTAAAGTTGGCGAAACCTAATTTAGTCAAAGCTACAGCCTCATGTTCATGCTGAGGTTCAGCATATTTTTATTGTTTTTATGTTATTAGTGCATATTTAGTTTTTTTTATTTTATTCATATCTTAGAACTTATTGCTGTTTTTCTTTTACATTTTATTGTGAGACTTAACTGGGACCCTGTGTACATAATCTCGTTCCACCACATGTACCACATGTGGTGTGTATGACAAATAAATCTCTCTCTGACTCTAATTTTGCCATGGTTTCCAAAGTTTGCAAAAATGCTAATCCTCTCAACGAAAAAAATGGTTCCTCCATTAGCTGTTAGCTGATTAGAACAGTGCTTGTGTATATATTTTGGTGTCTCTTTTGTCTCCTGTCAGTCAGCCTGCCACGCCCACTCTCACCTGCTCACCTGTTTCCAATCTGCAATCAGCCCAGGTGTCTCCACTAACTTCCTCATCAGTCCAGTTCTACATCCACTGAGTATTTCATCCAATCCTTTTCAAGTTTTTCCTTCTGTTTCACAAACCCGAGTTTTATTAGTTTTGGTTGTCGTAACAATGTATTTTTATTTGTTTTATAACAAAAAGTTTTTTTTTTTGTTTTTTTTTTAGTTTCTCAAGACTTGTCTGCATTGTGGGTCCAAAACCACGTATGCAAGACACATAGGCTTATTTTGAAGTGTGACTCTTAATTTTGTCTTGTATAGTTTAAATTTAATTCTGAGTGTGATCCGAGTGCTTGAGTTTGAATCATAAAGTCGTTTGTAGCTAAAACAAACGAGAATCCAAAGCTTCCCTGATATTAGAAATCCCCAATCAGCATCTTCTTTTGTTCATTTAAGTACAGTAACTGTAATAAATTGTTAGCATGTTTTACCAGGACTTTGTTCATTTGGTCCTGGCGTCCCGCCATTTAAGATGTTAGCCCTGTTTTACAGATGCACAAGTGTTTACGTTGTGGTTGAATCGTACTTTGTTGTTAGATAACCTTTCCCACTAACTCTTACTGTAGATGTTAAAAGCCTCTAGGGTTCCCTTTGTTCAATTATTTATAGCCTACATCACCTAAGAAGTCCAGCAGCAGTTCAAGATGCAGACTTTCATGTTTCTGGGAGCAGAAGGAATTAAAAGAGCAGAAAAGTGTCTGTTCAATCAAGCAGAAGCAGGGAAATGGCTGATTACATCCAATCAGAGCTTCATCTTATGATTTAATTATTACTGTTGGCAGTTATGTTTGCTAAGAATTAGGATAGTTTTTGTCTCTGATCAAAGGTGCAAGCAATGCAACAATCACAACAAAGTTTAATTGATTTCGTTGTGATATTTTGCATGAAAAAAAGATGCAAACTCTGACGTTAAGATCAAATCTATGAGTTTTTGTTTCTTAAATACATTTTTAAGAGAAAGTGATTTAAGAAATCTGTTAGTGGAGATCTACCTTGCATAGATGGAGTAGTGGTGTCCATGTGCCCCAGCAGGTTTGTGGTCTGCTGGACCTGAAAGGAGGTGTGTTTGTGTAAGAGTAAGTGTGTGAGGTGGCGTCTGTGCTTACTCAAGCAAAAAAAACACACAAAAAAACTGTGATGTCTAGTCAACAATAAGTTGATCAACACCTTGCACCGACTGTCCAAGGACACAGAAGATTGAGTTCATCTTGCATTATGCCCCTCTCAACTTCACAGCTCAGCCAAAGTCGAAATTGATTCTCGCTGCTGGACTTTCCTCTTTGCCAAAACAAATTCATGAGTGAGCGGCGCCTCTCGCTCCTGATACACGCTGCTCATGCACATCGAAGCAGTGGTTCTAAAGGAGCACTCGCTTATTCAAGTCATCACCACGTTTCACTTCAGCAGACCTCTTAGCGATCTAAGAGGTCACTTTGAGATTTTTATTAATGAAAAGTGCATTATAAATTGAATTCATTATTATTATTATTATTATCTATTGGTGCCCTCAATCTACAATGTGCTGCATGTGCTCCTTTCTAAATACTGTATGGACGTCAGAAAAAGAAGCT
Source organism: Garcialebias charrua (assembly GCA_038048925.1). Taxonomy (NCBI): domain Eukaryota; kingdom Metazoa; phylum Chordata; class Actinopteri; order Cyprinodontiformes; family Rivulidae; genus Garcialebias; species Garcialebias charrua. Next base: position 21,022 of record JBBPBX010050620.1, read on the forward strand.
CAGAGCCAAGAATCTCTGATCTTGATAGAGCACTTTCCTAACAATAAGGCATAATAACAAAGACAATTAAACTTTTTGGACAAACTGTATTTTTAATCAACTTTCATTAATTTCATCTTATCAGATAAAAGAGTCAGATGTCAAAGAGTGTGATAAATGTGTTGATCCACATCCAAAATCATTGTAGATGTATCAAAGTTCATGCTCAATCATCCAGGTACAAAATCCAGAAATGGTCAATAAGGTGGACAGTTTCTTCTTTGTGGAAAGTCGTTTCTCCCTCTATCCAGAGGGCTTCATCAGACTAAGGAGTCCAAGTAAACTGTTTCCCCCACTAAGCAGTACACTTCTTTAGTGGACCAACCAGTTTACTGGTGATAAGATGGTTTCTGGGGGCTGTCCTGTCCCCCGTCGACTCCTCCCAGGCAGGCAGCCTCAGCCAAAGTGGTTCAAGACATCAACGTTCATGCTCAATCATCCAGGTACAAAAATCCAATAATGGTTAATCAGGTCATCTGGAAAGTTTCTCTTTTGTGGAAAGACGTTTCACCCTAGGGCTTCATCAGTCTTATCACCAGCAAACTAGTTGGTCCACTAAAGGAGTGTACTGCTTAATGGGGAAAACAGTTTACATGGGACTCCTCAGACTGATGAAGCCCTCCGGAGAGAGAGCGAAACGTCTTTCCACAAAAAAGAAACTGTCCATTGTCGATGTACCGTATTTTTCGGACTATAAGGTGCACCGGATTATAAGGCGCATTAAGCAAAACAAGTTCATTTTGACAGCTTTTTGAGCGCCATTTACAAAATAAAATTTGTTCGAGGTCAGTAAACACAACCAGAATTAATAAATAAGGCTCATTGTCGATTTTAGAGAAAATTAAAGGTGTGCCTTATAGTTCGAAAAATACAGTACATGAACAATTAATTGACATGACTTGATATAATACTACAAAAAAAATTGGAGCAGTGCAATGTGAAACAATGAATTGTGTCAAACAATAGACAAGACTTAACTTTATGATAACAGATAAGATTATATTAATAATAATAATAATAATAAATAATGTCTATTCCTGTCATCTGCGTATGTTCCCATACACAGACGAAATTCGTCTCTGCATTTAACCCAACCACCTACCAGGTGGTGCAGTGAGCAGCCCGAAAGCGCCCGGGGAGCTGGAGAAATAGGTGTGCACTCATAGACACCCCAAGCTGGGTAGTGGCCGGGGCGCGAACCCGCGACCTTCGGATCCGTAGTCAAAAGCCCTGCCACTAGACCATCAATAATATGAATGGTGCAGAAAAGTCTCAGACCATAAAGCGTCACAAATTAGATGGGCAAACAAATCCGACGAGGTGGCCCAACTGCAGTTTGAGTTGAGCTGAGGGGGACTCCAGACCCCCTGTGAAGATGAATTGGTGCGACCATGGGAAACAGAAGCTGGGTCCAGAATCAACAGGTAGAAACAGATCATTTTAAGCAAATAGCAGAGCAAGTTGCCAGAAAATCCTCCTGAAATTAAAGGCATGGCCTAGCCTGTTTCAGGACAGCAGGGAACAACAGCGTGATTCGGAATAAAATTATTATCCAGGGCCGATGAAATCCGATGAAAACTTCGGCCGGACTCTTTACGAGCACCAAACAGCGCTGCTCCTCCGCGCTTCACTCCGCTCCTCAGCACGTCACCTTGCTCGTCTGGTTTTCTGCAGCCCACAGCACGAGAGGCCAACCCCGGCGAAAAACGATGAGACCGACCGGGGAGGATGAAGACGTCACTGGTCCGGTTCTGCTTCAGCCCGGCTCCGATGCTCCGCAGCACAAGAGGCCACCTCCGGTTAAAAAACGGCGAGGCTGACCGCAGAGGCTGAGGTTGTCACTGACTCGGTTCTGCTCCGGTCCAGTTCCGGCGGCACTTCAAAGCAACAGAGCGTCTCCTCCAGGTGAGCACAGCAATTCCCACGGAGGTGGATAGTCTTTCCTTTTAAGGTAACGGGCCGCTCAGAGGCTGAGACCGGCTTTAATGAAGACGAAGTCCCCCACAGCCAACTCGATTCAGTTCTGGTCCTGTGACACAGGTTCACTTCCCCCACACCGAATTAAGTCGCCACGAGGCCAATCCAACAGAAAGCAGTGGAAAGGTCAGCAAAATACCTCCCTGCAATTCTTGTTGGAACCAGGTAGAACCACAGGTGCAGATGAGAAATTTGGTTGTGGTCCAGAGAGAGAGAGGGAAAAAAACACCAGGGCTTCATGGGACGGCTCCCCAGCTCGAGGGGTCACCTGGCCGGCAGGATGCGCTCAGACTGACCGGTGGGGTGGGAGCGGCCGGTCCTGGGCCAAAATAATATTTTTGGACGGTCCCGTCCGGCTCTCTGAGTCACTTACACCGAATTCTGTTGGAAGGTGGACCAACTTTAGTCCTGTTCGTAAAACGGGTCAGTTTGATGATAAAAAGACTACAGAGAAGCCGGGGGAGCAGCGTCCATCAACTTGCCGGCAACAGCATGGCATACAGATGTTTATTAAAAACATGTGTATGCTGGCATTTCGTAAGCAATATAAAACTGGATAAGTAAGATTAAAAGTATAAAAAGTGTAATTTAGCTGAAATCTGAAAACAAATGTACACATAGCGTCTAGATTTGCATCTGATTCAGTTCAACTAAATGTTCAAATACAGACTGCACACAAGTATCTGAAGAATCTTTCCCCTTTAAAAAAGTGAGATTTTTGCAAACCTTTTAAAAATATAGCCAACAATATCCTGATGATGAATAATGTATTTGTATTAATGAATGTTTCTGTTCAGTGCCCTGAGAGGACTTCTGTTGCGACTTGGCAGGAATTGAAACTGAATTGAATGTAAAATAGTTTTACAAACGTTAAAAGAAGAGCCAATCATCAACTACTTTATATTTATATAAACTTACTTTGGTTTCTTCTACTCGTATAGAGTCCAGCAAGTAGTGCAGAAGTTCCTGACTGTCTTGTTGTTGGTAGCCCTTAAAGCGTGGAGCTCTGCAACAAAAGCAAAAGACAAAAAAAAAAGAGAAAGACAAACAGAATGTAGAATAAGAAAACAGTAAAACATCATTTAGGTGGGAGGGAATCTTCAACATTTTCAATAGATACAATTGGCACAAAATAATGAAGACATAATGAAGCTGCAAGCGCAAAAAATATGTAAACAAAAAATAAATCAATGCATGTCCTTCGTGAATGCATTTTTATAATCATTCACTGCTGCAGAAGACAGATACTCGTATCTGAAGTACAAAATGACCTTTTCATATTCATCTCACAGGTGAATCTGTGGGATCAACAAAAACACACTCTGAACTAAAAGCCAAACATTTTCTGATTGAGGTGGACCGTTGTGTGCAGACAGAATTCACACAGCTCAATCAGAATCAGAATAAATGTATTATCATTGCACCAAAGTAATGTGAGATTATATTCCGTACAGTTGTCTGAAAGATGGGCAAGTGCACGTGGCTACAGCTCCTAGGTGCACAGCCCTTTATTCTTTAGATAGAAAAGGGGAAAGACCATGAGGAGAGGATAGCGGTATTACAAAGAAAGATCTCTTCACACCTTGTCCTTGTCAGGAGGACACAATTTAAGACAGCAAAAACTTTACCAGCAAGCACAGTAAGACTTTTCTTCTTCTTTCTGCACCCTTTTCATTCAATGTTTTTTTTCTTTTTGATGAATTTGCTTTTTTTCTTTTAAATGAATGAATGAAAAAATACATTTATAACACATTACATATGCATTTGATGACAAGACGGTGAGATTTGACCATGAAGCACTTCAGATAGTCCATAGTACTGATAAGATGTTGGTGTCAGCCGGTACAGCTCTGATAAGTGTGT
>JBBPBX010050621.1:0-24900 GCA_038048925.1 Garcialebias charrua
TTGTTCATTGAAGTTGTGAGAGAAGAGCGCTGCAGTCGTCCAGTGTGTCCAGCTCGTCCACTGCTTCAATCAGACGTTCAACCTTCTCTGGTGGAAGCACCACGCCTGCATTGTTTCTGAACTTCTTCCTCAGGCTCTCATTGGTCAGTGGGTTGCGCCAGTGACCATAGAAGGTGTCACAGCGCCCCTTTAGAATGTCTCCTCCAGCTAGAGTGACCTGGACTTCACCGTACATACGGTTGAAGTTAGCAGGGTTGTCCTGAGGATGCTCCAGGCGGACGCGGCTCAGCAGGGCGTGCAGCTCGGGGCGCCTCATGGCAGCTGGGCTGAAGGACTGAACGGTCACCTCACCGTCCAGGAGAGCACTACAGGCGTTAAACTGGAAGGAGTGGCGTGCCTCGTGCTCCGACTCTGGAAAAGGCCTGTTGATGTATTTAGACAGAGGGACTCTGAGCAGGATGTCCTGGACCTGATCAGGGGAGACCTTTCCTGGATCTACTCCAACAAGAAGCTTGTGGACCGAGGCTGCAGCATCTGCCACCCAGTGCATCCCCAGATGGGCAGGGAAGCGCTTAAAACCCATGTCCTGCTCCTCTAGGAGGAACACATGACCATCATCACTGGTCAGTTTTAAAGCTTGTGGGACATAATCTTCATAAAATGCATTAAAGCCCGCCACTCCTGCTACAGCATCCAAGACCAGAGGACTGGCCTCTAGGCCTCGGGAGGCCAGCAGAGCAGCTTCCAGCCCCAAACGGGAAGCGTTGCCAATATGAAGGGGTTTGGACTGAGTGGCAGCGTTCGCCATCGGAGCTCCAGCTAGAGAAGCAGCTATAGCCAGGGCATGACTGCACTGAGACGGATCCAAGGACAAGAGGCGAGCACAAGCTGCTGCACTTCCCATAGGACCCACCACCGTGGGGGGGTGGAACCTGACCAAACAAACACAAAGACACTTCAATATTTACTGCACACACATCACAATATTGCTCTAAACTGTCATGTTATGAATGAAAAACTAGTTTTAAGGTAGATTAGATAAAAGTTTTGAGGCTTGTTGTAGTATGACTCTGTGCAACTAATTCCCTAAAAAAAAAATCAGTTTTACTCAATTATTAAAGTGCAATGTAGAAATTTGCAGTTTCTACTGGACATAAAAAAGACTGATCAAAAGACTCATGTTACAAATAATCCATCCATGGTTCAACTACATTTAGACTGAAATATAATGCTCCTCTTCTCCAAGACACTGACCTCTTGGGGATGTTGTGCGCCTCATTAGAGAATCTCAGTAGACGACCCTGGATCTCGATGCCGACATTGAAGGCCAGTAAGAAGTCCAGGCCACTTGGTTTACTGTTAGCTGGCATCATGTCACTGAGAGCTAACACGGCAGGAAGGACGGCTCCTGAAGGATGAGTGGCTGGGTGCCACGTGTCATCAAAGTCCATGGAATGTGTCTGCAGCAAAATAACAGATTTGACTTGAATGGTTTGAAATTAGACAAACATATTGGATTGACACATATTTTTATTTATAATTTTGATTGATGTTATTTATTTATTTGTTTTATTGATTTATTTATTAACCTTTTTTTAATCTTTATTTACTTTGTGTTTTTTTTTTACAATGTAAATCCCACTGAGGTAACAGATCTCTGTTGCAAGGGAGGCCTGCGCCTGAAGGCAGCCTAACATGCATGTTATTGTTCTGTGGGAGAAAAGTGATGCAAACACAAGAAGATCATGCAAACTCCATCCAGAAAGACCCCAGGTCTAACCGGGGATTGATCCCAGGACCTACTTGCTGTGAGGCAACAGTGCTAACCACTGAGCTGTCATGCTGCCGTGTTAGCATGATTTAATGTCCTATTCTTGTTTAAAAAGGAAGGTAGCTTATTTGTGATATTGGGTAATTATTTAAATACTTACTGCTACTCCATTGACAAAAGCTGCCAGTGTTGGTGAGAGCCTGGTGTCTCTGCGTCCGTACACAGAGCTGATGTGATCAGGGCCATACATGAGCTGAAATTAAAGATACAATAACTTAAAACTTAAAACTAATGAGATTTTCAGGAAGACAAAACAATTTATTACCACTGTGTCAGCTTATTGTTCTATGTATTGTCTATAAAGACATCATTATTACATTTAATACACTGTGATTGTGGAAGAGGTATGTAAAGGAAAGGAAATGTGGCTTGAGCCAAATTCAATTCTTGATATGCAGTAAATCTGTACATGTCATATTGTCCTTATACTGATGAATATGTCAAGAACAATTTAATCTGTGGCCTACACTATATGAACAAAGTCAATTTGAACTATTTTCTGTTTTGGACAGAACATAAGCATTATGAAGAAAATTGCTGCATTTGTTTTCTTGTTTTTATTATTTCCACTAAACAATGGTACTGTGTAATCTGATTTAGTTTTAAAACAGCCTAATCTATATTAATATATTTGGTAAATGATAATATTTTTCACTGTCTCACCTGGCAGTACTGAAGTGCCAATTCAAACACTTCGGATGTGCTGCCAATCAAACCAACTCCAATGCTGTCTAACACCATCCTTTTACTGCGGTGGACAACGACAGAAGACAAGTGCTGGGGCTTCACCCCACTGATGAACTTCCCAAAGCTTGCAGTGACTGTGTCCTCCGGGGCTGGGTGCGTCAAGACTGCTAAATAAAAAGAGCAGAGGACAAATAATTGAGATGAGTTTTATCTGTAGTTTGACTGAGTAAAATGACAAAAGATGTGTTTAACAAAATGTATGAAGTAAAAAATATTTGATTTGGTTTGTAGCTTGGACAAAAAGTCAAATGTGTAATGTGTGTAACGTGTCTTTAAACAAGTTGACAAAACAAAGTCAAGCTGACCTGAAGGTAAGAGAGAGGAAAAATAATTTATAAGAACTTACCTTCTACAGCAGAATTGTGAATTCTCCTGACAGCCACGATTGATTTAAGAGATTTCTGTGGAGGAAATTATGATGAATTTATAATGTATGTAAAACATACATTTTGTAACATCCCAGTAAGGATCTGTTTTACGATTACATATTTTGGAGACATTAGCCTGGACATTCAGGATAGTCTAGTTCTAGTCTGCATTTTCTGAACAGTCTTAGGTCTGATGGCAAATTTTTACAGAAAAAGATCTATTTTAAATAATAGAATACGTTTTTTCACATTTCAAGGGCAATCTTTGTCATATGAACAAAAGCATAGCCATTCAATTATGAAGGAAACCAAAATTTGTCACCAGCATATAGTTAAACTTTTTTATATATTTCCAGGTTTTTTTTCTCTCTGTATTTCCTCCATCTGCTAAAACTTAAAATGACAAAGTAGAATGCAAAGTTTGCAATCTTCTTTTAACTTATTTTTTGTATAACAGTCTAAAATCCCAGGCTTGACAAGGCCTGACATGTCTTGTAATAGTTTTGTTCTTTAATTACTTCAAAACTTTGCAAACTTCAAATGAAATTTAAACATTTCAGGGCTGGGCTTAGTCCAGAGTGTTTCAAACAGCTTAACAACACCTCTGGCTGTTTTTGTGACGTAAAAAGTCTGAGTGTCTCAGAGAACAATGACATTGTTGTAACAAAAGTCTGTGTACAGCTGAAGAGGGTGGAGAGGTTTTCCACTAACATGTGCTTCACCATGTTTAATAAAAGTTCAGTTTCTTTAAAAAGTAAAAAAAAAAAAAACTCTTTAAAAGATAATTTTGTTCATAATTACTTGAGAAAGTTGTTTAAAAACTAGAATTTAGGCCATGCAAGATAATTAGCAGGAAGTTCAATTTACAAACATGAGACAGAACATTGTATTTACATGTAAATAGAATGATTTTTACCTGGATCTTAAACATGATGTCTTGTGTTCCTTCTCTTGCTTCTCTCTCTTCAGTGTCTCTCTTCTCTCTGTTGTCTCTCAGTGGAGTTTCTGAATGATGCTGCTTTGAGATCCAGAGGGTGAGGACCTTAAATAGCCCAGGTGATGTTACCTGGCCTGTCAGGAACAAGGAAGGAAGTGTTAAGAAACACATGTTTGAAATGTCCATGTTATTCATCATAAAAACATCACAGTGATGTAATATGATCCGGTGATGCTGGTTAGTTCAGTTTTTAAATAACCTCCTCTTCTCTATATAACCAAGTCTTTTCTTCAGGGTCAACCAGCATCCTTCCTTCGAAGCAACTCAACACTTAATCTTTTGATCATCTTCATCAAGTAAGGCTTTATTTTTAAATTGTTATATTTTAACACAGGTTAAAAAACTTTTTGCATTTGAGTCTGCAAGAAAAAAATTACCAGTGAAAATTAAACTTAAAGGTTCATACCTACACTGTAATTATTGGTGTTTTAAAAAAATGTGAGACTTGTAGGAAAGTCATTTTTGTTCAAGTTTTGCATTTTTTAAGCTAAGAAAATTAATGTTAATATTTTAAATTAAGTCATTGTTTTAGTGACTGCTTGAGATTGGATTGTAAACTAATGAGTTAACTAACTACTTAAAGACAGTTGAATTAGTAAATTAGTTGTATTTACCTCTTGCAGTAATTTTATTTTTCTTTCATGAAAAAAGGAAACTTTTTAGACTGGTAGAACTATTGGGGTTGTAAATATTTTATACTGAAATAACTTGAAATTATTTATCTTAAATAATGTGTTTACTATTAAAACCTTTTCAAAAGCTGTACACTTTCTTACATTTGTTGCAAGTCAAAATGTTCAATCAAAACACATAATTTTTCTCTTCAGTGTCAATTATTGAATCTAAATGATTTGCTGTTATTTTTTACACTTTTGATTATTTGATGTTTTTGGGGTTTATAAATGGCTTGATAAATAAAAAGCTAAGAATTGTTCTAATTTAATGTGACATTATAGCCCAACAGAGAAAAGCCAGTGATTTTTATATTCTCTACAATGTCTTTCATCAGAACTGTGTATCAACAAAAAAGCAACTACAAAAGCATCATGGCAGCTTCAGATGAGTTTCCTGTCAGTTTCTATGGAGAACCTGGAGTGTTGGGCTTGTTATCAAATGGGATCAGTGCATTCCTTGTTCTTCTACCAAACTTCAACACAGCTCGAACTGGAAATCAACCAGCTGGAGTGGAAATCATACTGGCAGGTAAAACATGACATCAACTATCAAGACATATACCTGTAAAACATTTAAAAAAAGGTTATACACCAGTTTACAATGGTGTTCATCTCATCCTGACTGGTGGAATATGTTAACTGGTGGCTGGACTGATTTATTTTCATAAATACGATCACCTGAGTGTCACTGCCTTGGGACCTCCTTGTTTAATGTTCTCCTGCTCGGGACTCCCAACTCAACAAAAACCCAGAGCTCAGGTCAAGAGAACAAGAACTCAAAATACACAGAGCCCATGGCCTTAGGTTTCTTCTGTGACTCCATTCATCTTTGCTTTCTACAGCTTTGGGTACATGAAATCATTTGGTTTAGGAGTTGCATGAACATCAATCATCTCAGTTGCCTAGTTCCTCTCCACCTACTTTGCCCATTTGCACCAAGATTGTCATCACACAATAAAGTTTGTATTTCATTCCACATATTAGCTGATCACAGCTTGGGATGAGTTTGTGGCATCTGCTCTATAACACCTAATGACAAATTATTTATTTAAGTCTAGAAGTTTGTGTCCATTAAACAGAAGATGCATAACATTATGTGTCCATCTTTTGCAGTGGCCATGCTTGTTCTGGTTTCAGTCACTTGTATATCTGGAACTTTGTCTTCACTGCTGAAATGCATCTTCTCACAGAAAATGCTACGAGTGGAGCCTCCAATCATAAAGGTAACAAATAAAAAACTAAAGTATTTATCTTTTAAATTCAAACTACCGGTAATGTGTAGTTTAATAATTTTTTTTTTCTTTTTTGCCTAATTTTTGATTTATTTTAGGAAAAGGTTAAGCAGGAAACATCTGAAGAGCCACCCTGTCCAGTGGCCAGCTCCCGTCTCACCAGTGGTCTCCACAAGATTGCTGGACAACTCAAAGAGGGGGGAGTATGTGGTATTCCCACAGATACTGTTTATGCTTTGGCTGCTTCCTGCAAGAATCCCCAGGCAATAGAGAAAATCTACAACATTAAAGTAAGAAAGATAAACATGGTTTCAGTCAAACACATTTGTAAATTTATCTTTATATATATTTAATGTACGGTAACAGTCATTGTCTTCTTAAATGTGTTCATCTCCAGGACAGACCAGCAGAGAAGCCTATATGCATTTGCATTTCCAGTGTGGAACAGCTGGTAGCAGCCAAGCCTCCTTTCAGCCCTCTGCTGTGGGAGTTTATGAGGAACGTGTATCCAGGAGGCATCAGCTGCATCGTCAGCAAAGGAGACTGGCTCTTCCAACTTGGTAAGGGTTCTACCAAGGTTCTTGTTGAACTTCCAAAACTTGCCACCTAAAATAAGGAGTAATCTACAAGAAGTGTAAAGATCTAGTAACAAAGGTCCTCACAGTATTCACCTCCATTTTTATTCCTGTCTTGTGCAGGTGTTGGACCAGCGATTGACCGTGTTGGTACCAGAGACAGCATCATGATCCGTGTCCCTGACCACACGGTGACTTGTCACTTATGTGACATCACAGGACCTCTTGCGATCACATCGGCCAATCCCAGTGGAGAATCAGACAGTACCCACCACAGCATGGTCATCAAGTAAGAGTCTGTTGTTCAAGGAGGCAGTGGAAGGATTTACTTTGGGTTTCTAAGAAGATCAAAGTTTTAACTTCTTCTCACATAAAATGCTTCCTTAGTAGTTTAAGTTTTCTTCAAAATATTTTATAGGTATTCATGAAGTATGTAGTTTAAATTATTTTTTGGTGAGATCAAACTTTGTGATCCACTTTTAAGCCCTTTGTGTACAACTTTTGTTTTCCTGTTTGCAACTCAAAGTTTAAACTGTCTATAAATTGTGTTTTACTACAGCCGTCTGGGCCACAAGATCCAAGGAGTTCTGTGTGATGGAGACTCAAATGAAAGTGTTGCTTCAACTGTGGTCAACTGCCTGAAGATAGATGAAGGTAAAACTTTAAAAAGTCTGATGAGTTTTTTTGTTTTCAATATTTTTATCTCGTCTGTTTTTCCCATAAAAATCTAACATTTTTATTTATTTTCACAGGGACCATTACCATCATCAGGGAAGGTTGTGTTCCTGCTGCAAAAGTTCACCAGATCTTTGACAGAGTTAAAAGCACTATGCTGTGATTTTTATGACTTTTACCCTGAAAGGGTTCTGAGTAAATGTTCAGGTTAAGTTATTTATTTATTTATTTATTTATTATTTCCTCTTGTAAACTTTGAAGTATTTACACTAACATCTTGTTTGACTCTTTTTACTGCAGTTTTATAGTTGTCAAGAGTATTTATTATATTTTATGTTTGTTTATGACATTTATATGTAAAAAATAAAATAAAATAAAGAAAAATAAAGAAAAAAACATATCTGTTGATTTGGTTTTCATTATATAGTATATTCATGAGTAATTTTAATTATGAGCAAATAATTTATTCAAGTTTCCCTTCAGTGAGAAAATAATGTAACATCCTGCTTCTGTTCCTTTTGAGATTAAAGTATTTTTACAGATTTTAATTAGAACAAATGTTTTTGTAACTGAACTATCTCATATTTAAAGTACATTTTAATTTATGAATGAAGTGTCATAAAAAGTAAATGATGGATTAAATCGAGGAACATTAAAATATCTGTTCCCTTGACATGAATCAAACCAAATATAAGTGATGGTGCTTTCAGTTGCTGCTTTGGACAAAGTAAAATATACATAATTACATTTTAGGCACAGGCTTGTCTGCAATATTTTTTTGACTTTATTATGTGAGTGAACCTGACTTTTTTTTAAAGGATTTTTAACATTAAAAAAAAGATAGATGTCCTATCCTGGTATCTCTTTATTATAAAGTATAAAAATATAAAAATAGAGAATAGTAGCCACAGGAAAAGACAGCAGTGTTGTGTTCACAATCATCAGTTTAAAACCACATCACAGAGACCAGGAGTGTCGTTCAAGAACACATTAAATGTGGAAATAACTTTAATGTTTTATTGGTGTCAACTAAAGACACAATCAGACAAACAGAAAAAAAGTGAATGTCTCCTGTTCATGTTCAGTATAAAAGGTCACAAGGTCAAGTATGTTTAATCAAGGTGAAGCTGAAGAAAAGTTTATAAAGTGAGGCTAAACCTTGCTGGCATGTATCTTCTGACCAGTTTGAACAAAGAAAAACAACTCTTGAAGATGATCCAAAGTTGAATTTTGAACATTATCTGTTTGTAAACAGGTGGTCCTTTATTATTTCATTTTGATTCTGTTTATGGATGAAAAAAAAAGAGTTTTAATTAGAGAAACCAGAAAAAATGAAATCAAATTAGAGTTTTAGCTTTTTTTGGTCAAATTTTGACAGTTTTGTCACACAACATGACAAGATCAAGTGTTTAAATATGTTAGTGCTCAGATAATGTGTTTGGAATAACTCACAGCTACTACAGCATCAAAGATTAGCTCAACATCTGGACAAGCCTTAAAACCATATTTTCTTAATTAGTTGTAGCAGCCATTTTGAACTGTTTTGTCTTCAAAAGTGAATCAGTTGTACATCCAGTAATTACTTTATGAGATATTCATTAGAATCTGTCCAGTGGTTCATGAGATATTTTGCTAACAAACACATTGCAATTTAATATTTAATGACAATGTTTTAAAACAGTTTTAACACTGTTGGTTAGTGCTGAGGGAATGACTCTCAGCTACTGACTCACCAAATTTTGAATCAGTATTTGTAAAATTGATCAAGTCTTAGTCATTTTTATGTTAGTTAAAATCACTTAGCTGTGACGGCCATCTTGAAAGAGGTTGACTCTGAGAGTTAATCTGTTTTTAATCAGTTAATCAATTTCTGGGAGTTTACAAAAAAAATCTTTTTTTTTTAGATAATTTTCTAAATAGACATGCATTTATGAGTTTTTACCAGACACTCCAGTTTTCTACCACAGTACAACAACTTGTACATCAACTTCATTGGAGATCTTTAGGTGTGAATGTGTTCATGTAGGGTTGTGAGTCTCTGTGGTGACAGTAAGGAACTGAACATTAGTCCAGGATGTGACGTGACGTTTGATCACTGACTGCTGGAAAAACTTCTGCAACACTGAACAGGTTTAAACATTTACAAAAGATGAGTGAGATGTTATCTATTGTAAATCAGTGCTGTTGGGCTTTTCCTTACATTTCACGTCATCTGTGCTTAAACCTACACAACACAGATGATGTAAGACATTTTTCAAAACAATCAATGATACAAACCTTTAACTTAACTGAAACTATCCTTCAAGCAGGCTGAACAATTGGCCTAGAGGAATGAACTTTACAACATCTTTGTTCATAAGGAAGTATTTAAACTGATGTCACAAACTGAAGATTTGTCTTTGTTTCTTTGCAATTAAAAGGATTAAAAAGAAAACATCTGAAATATGTTCAACTTTAATGTTTTACTTTATATTACATTCTTTAAAAAGATCACTACAAAATAAAATACAAAGTAAAAAACACCAAACATGAAGTCTGGCTATCATCCAGTTTGTAAAGAAAGACTGTATAAACTTAAATAAAATGCATTGTATATTTTCTAAAGTTGTAAAGCTATTTTCTCCCATCACTGAATTAAAAAAAATGCAAATATAAAAAATAAAGAATATTTATGGGAATAAAAAGGTTACTCTAATCATGTCATACCAGGCTGCTAGTGATGATAATAAAGTTTATTATAATTAAGCAACACAAGATGCTGACGGGGCAGCTAACTTACTTTAAGGAGAAAGTGGAGGGAGACAGATCACAGCATATATACAAAGAACAATCCATAGACAAATGACAAAACACAATATTTATAGTATAATAGTAATAAATAGAGACACTAATGAGTACGAACAACAACCACATGTGTTGATTGGGATTGGACACAAGTGAGACAGGAGCCAAACTCTAAGAGGAGGAACACTGGGGGGTGAATGAAACAGGAGGAAACAGACAAGACCGGACAAAAACTCAGAAACCCCACAGTACCCCTCACTCAAGGGAATGGCCCCTGAAAAACCCGAGTAGGAATCTACATCAAACTTGGGTGGAAGGAAAGAAAAAACATGGAGGGCACACAGGGAAACACAAGGACCAAAACACTAATAAAGAACTAGCAGGTAGGAACCTGGGCAACAGAAATACAAAAGGAACACAGAAACTCAAACCCCAGAGTTAAGGTGGATGGCCAAGAGACCATCCAAAGCAGGACAGATGTCCAGGCAGGCAGCCCAGTGACTGTCCTGAATGTGGCAGAAGATCAGGGGGTGGCCAGTAATCCATCCAGAACATGGCAAGAGATCTGACCAGTGGCCAGGAGACCGTACATCTTCAGGCAAGAGTTCTGGCAGGTAGCTAGGAGACTGTCCATTCATGGGCAGAAGTGGCGTCCACCTGGACCCTCTTTGACTCAGACAAAGGTTAGGTGAGGAGACCACCAGGGAGGACACATCAGCAGACGGGGAGATCACTGGAGACTGCAGCTGCAGGCAAAGAGACCTCTGGAGAGACAGTGGCTGCAAGCAAACAAGCAATGAGAGTCACAGCAGGTGAATCAGTGATGAAAGCCACAGGTGATGGTGGGTACATCTATTACAGTACATTTACTTAGACCCACATGAAGTGTAATGATTATGGTTTGTTTTCAACAAATTAGATGAGATTTTTGTTGTTGTTGCCTAAAACAGAATATTGAATAAGCATAATAGCTGTGTGAGACAATAATTCATTAAACTGTAAATGATCCTGGAAGTATCATTACCATACCATACCATACCATACCATTTTATTTATAAAGCACTTTAAACAGGAACAAGTCCACACCAAAGTGCTGGACAAACAAACACGCAACAGGCAACACAGACAATGAAGTACAACACGAAAAACATAAAAACATTGCAGATCATAAATCAAACGATCCAATACAAATCAGCTGGCATTGAAAGCGATGGAGTAGTAGTGAGTTTTTAACCGGGATTTGAAAACCGAGAGGGAGGGGGCCTGTTTGATGAGCAGCGGTAACTCGTTCCAGAGTCTTGGGCCTGCTACAGAGAACGTCCTGTCACCCCTGCACTTAATCATTGATTAAAACTGTTGAAATAGCTGGTAAAACATGATGAAAAAAATATATGAATATTTATCAAAGTTTCTGTACAGATAGGAGTTTGAAAATAAATACATTGGACACCAAGTGAAGAATGGCCCCAACAAAATCTTTCAAACAACCAATAGATATCAACGTGGAGATAACATCTGAAGAAGAAAAACATTTATAAATCAACAGATAAACATTTATTTACATCTACAACTGATTACATATTTTTGTCTATGACTGAGTGTTACAGATATTGAGGTAAAATATGGGGTGGTAGTAACAAACAGTCACACCTAATACTCCAATAATTCTCAGTCGGCTAATCTTGATAATTTATATTTTTATAGAAACGTTTCACCCTCCATCCGGAGGGCCTCATCAGTCAGAGAAGTTCCAGTAAACTGTTTCCCCACCAACCAGTAAACACCTTAAGTGGACCAACCAGTTTGCTGGAGCCAAGATGGTTTATGGGGGCCGTCCTGTCCCTTGTCAACTCCTACCAGGCAGGCAGCCACAGCCAAAGTGGTGTTTACTGCTTGGTGGGGAAACAGTTTACTGGAACTCCTCTGACTGATGAGGCCCTCCGGATGGAGGGTGAAACATTTCTATAAAAAAATATACTGTCCAGATGACCCGACTGAGAATTATTGGATTTGGTATGTGGATGATTGAGCATGAACTTTCACACCTAATACTATTTCTGAGAACTAATAGATTATATAATGTCTCACAAGGTGATATGCATAGGCTACGTAACATCTGGTTCTCTGATTTTTCACATTTTTATATCATAATGAATAAATAAGATTAGCTCTCTCTGGTCATTTGGACAGAGACTCGTCATTAGTCTTCTAAAATAAGCCTCTTTGTTAGACATCAGTGTTAACAAACAGAGTATTGCTACAGGAGGGAAACACAACTAAACCAAATTCATTTATTGGAATCTGCCTCTGACGTTGTCTGACAAAGGTGAAGGATCTGTTGTTACAAAATGTCAACAAAACTGTCAAACAGGTAACAATGAAATAATGAAAATGATGTCATGTCAATTACAAAACAATGAAAACCCCGAGACACAATTAGTACTACTGAGAGTTTATGATGAGGAGAAAAGAAGTCAATCATAAACACGTTCATCGTTGTTGATCAGTCACAGTTCAACATGAAGGAATTCATACATCATGCTTTTGACAAGTTTAATCAACTGTTTATTTGTTAGTTTTATTGTCATTTTTATTTACTTTAAAAATATTGTTTGTGTACAAATATACTGTTTATGATAAATTGGGAGAATGCAATAATGGAGGGAGTTTAAAATTGTTTAGTCCTAGCATTAAAAAAAAGATTTTGGAGGATTTCACCTTTCTCCATCCTCTACAGATCCATGTTTCCTGCTGAGTCATCACTGTAAATACATATCACCTTTTTTACTGACTTGAGTCTCTTGATTTCAGTTTGTCTGTTCTGGAAATGAAAATATGCTGCAAATATGATAACATTCTTGTTTCTCATATCAAATGATCAACTGGCTTCAAAAGTTCATGATAATTTTAGAATTAATAAACCTGTTCAATGTACATTTATAAATAACTGCATACAGTAAATTGTGTTCACTATATTTATTTTGTTTTAGGATTTTGTTTCCATGCAGGAAACATACTTACTATTCATTACTGCTTTCCAAACTTTCTCTTTACTTTCCATTCTGTATGATACTTGCCTATCAATCAATGTAATAATGTTGAAGTGAAAGTAGGAATCTGGTCTGTCTTGTGAAACTGGTCTGTCGGGCTGTTTGAGAGAAATATGCATGTGCTCCTTCTGACAGATCTAATATAAACGCCCTGTTTGACAAGTAATCAGAAAATAAACAAAGTAATAATTTCCCTTCTGTTTATTAAATGCCTTTTAAACCTAAGCCTCAAATTTCCACCTGGCATTTTTTACTTGTTTTTCACTAGAAAATATGAAGAAAATGTCCTATGGCCAAGTGCTTCTGCACATTTGTTTAGAATATTTAGAACTTTCAATATCTGGCATTATTTTACATTATACTTGTTACAAAACAACTATTAAAACTGTTTAACATCAAGAAAAACAAAAAGCGAAATTAGATTTTAGAGATTTTATGCAAATAAAACACTGCATTTGAACATGAAGTACAGATTTTGCATCACAAATTAACAATTTCAACACTATAGAACATATTTACAATGTTTTTTTTATTCTCACTTATTTTTACAAATAAGAAACAGACTAACAATTCAAACTATTTACAAGTGAGTTTCCCCTCCCTACATTTCTCCTTATTATCTTCTACACAAACAAAGTACAAACTAATGAATATTATAATATCTTATAGACTTGATATACTATTCCAACAACAAAATAAAAATATAAAATAAAAAATAAAATAAAACTATATCCTATTATGTGTACCCAGTATGAAACTATTATCCACGAAGCCAGCCACTAGGGAGCACAAGCCAGTGTATCTCTTGTGCCGGTCCCAAGCCCGGGTAAATGGTGAGGGTTGTGTCAGGAAGGGCATCCGACGTAAAACACTTGCCAAAACCATAATGCGAGTTCATCAAAGTGAAACCATACCGGATCGGTCGAGGCCCGGGTTAACAACGTCCGCCACCGGTGCTGTTGACAAACAGGGTGCCGGCGGAAATTTTACTACTGTTAGTCGAAGACGCCGAGGAGGAAAACGTGTCAGGAGACAGAGGGAGAGGAGGAAAGTGAAGAATGTAGGACTGAGGGTTGCAACTCTAAATGTGGGGACAATGACAGGCAAAGGTAGAGAGCTGGCTGACATGATGCAGAGAAGAAAGGTAGATGTTTTATGTGTCCAAGAGACCAAGTGGAAGGGCAGCAAGGCTCGCAGTATTGGAGCAGGGTTCAAACTGTTTTACCATGGTATGGATAGAAAGAGAAATGGAGTAGGGGTGGTCCTGAAGGAGGAGTTGGCAAAGAATGTAGTAGATGTGAAGAGAGTGTCAGATAGGGTGATGTGTCTAAAGGTAGAAGTAGAAGGTCTGATGCTAAACATAGTAAGTGGTTATGCTCCACAGGTTGGATGTGATGGGGAGGAGAAAGATGAATTTTGGAAAGATTTGGATGAAGTGATAGAGAGTATTCCCAGGGAGGAAAGAGTGGTGATTGGAGCAGACCTGAATGGACATGTTGGTGAAGGAAACAGAGGGGATGAGGAAGTGATGGGTAGGTTTGGTGTCAAGGAAAGAAACCAGGAAGGACAGATGGTGGTGGATTTTGCCAAGAGAATGGAAATGGCTATAGTCAATACCTATTTCCAAAAGAGGGAGGAACATAGAGTGACCTATAAGAGTGGAGGAAGGAGTACACAAGTCGACTACATTCTGTGTAGAAGAGGAAACCTGAGAGAGATTGGAGACTGTAAAGTTGTAGCAGGGGAGAGCGTGGCCAAACAGCATCGGATGGTTGTGTGTAGAATGACTGTTGTTGCGAAGAAGAGAAAAAGAGTAAAACCAGAGAAGAAGACCAAATGGTGGAAGCTAAAGAAGGAAGAATGTTGTGAGAAATTCAGAGACGAGCTGTTAAAGGCTCTGGGTGGTAAGAAAGAGTTTCCAAGTGACTGGGCTACTACAGCAACAGTAATTAGAGAGACAGGTAGGAAGGTACTTGGTGTGTCATCTGGACAGAGAATGGATGATAAGGAAACCTGGTGGTGGAATAGTGAAGTGCAGGACGCCATTCAAAGAAAGAGATTAGCCAAGAAGAAATATGACAGTGAGAGGACTGAAGAGAGGAGACAGGAATATAAGGAGATGGGACATAGAGCAAAGAGGGAAGTAGCTAAGGCAAAGCAGAGGGCGTACAATGAGTTATATGGGAGACTGGACACTAAAGAGGGCGAGAAGGACTTGTACCGATTGGCAAGACAGAGGGATCAGGCTGGAAAGGATGTGCAGCAGGTTAGGCTTATTAAAGATGGGAATGGGAATGTTCTAACAAGTGAGGAGAGTGTGATGGGAAGATGGAAGGATTACTTTGAGGAGCTAATGAATGAAGAGAATGAAAGAGAAAGAAGAGTGGAGGTAATAGAAACTGTGGACCAGGAAGTGGGAAAGATTAGTGAGGGTGAAGTCCGGAAAGCTCTGAAAAGAATGAAGAAGGGGAAGGCAGTAGGACCTGATGACATACCAGTGGAGGTTTGGAAATGTCTTGGAGAGATGGCAGTGAGGTTTTTGACTCAAATATTTAATGGAATATTTGAGGGTGAGAAAATGCCTGAAGAATGGAGAAGAAGTGTGCTGGTTCCCATTTTTAAGAACAAGGGTGATGTACAGAGTTGTAGCAACTACAGGGGAATTAAGTTGATGAGCCACACAATGAAGATCTGGGAGAGAGTTGTGGAAGCAAGACTTAGACAAGATGTGACTATCTGTGAGCAGCAGTATGGTTTCATGCCAAGAAAGAGCACCACAGATGCCATCTTTGCTTTGAGGATGTTGATAGAGAAGTACAGAGAGGGTCAGAAAGAACTCCATTGTGTGTTTGTGGATTTAGAAAAAGCATATGACAGGGTACCAAGAGAAGAGGTGTGGTATTGCATGAGGAAATCTGGAGTGGCAGAAAAGTATGTTAGACTGGTACAGGACATGTATGAGGACAGCAGGACAGTGGTGAGATGTGCTGTGGGAGTGACAGATAGCTTCAAGGTGGCGGTGGGATTGCATCAAGGATCGGCTCTGAGCCCCTTCTTGTTTGCTCTGGTGATGGACCGACTAACAGATGAGGTCAGGCAGGAATCCCCATGGACTATGATGTTTGCAGATGACATTGTGATCTGTGGTGAGAACAGGGAACAAGTGGAAGAGAACTTGGAGAGGTGGAGGTATGCTCTTGAAAGAAGAGGAATGAAAGTCAGTCGTAGTAAGACAGAGTACATGTGTGTGAATGAGAGGGAGGCCAGTGGAACAGTGAGGCTACAAGGAGCAGAGGTCACAAAGGTGCAGGACTTCAAGTACTTGGGGTCCACTGTCCAGGAAAATGGGGAATGTGGTAAAGAGGTGAAAAAGAGAGTCCAGGCAGGATGGAGTGGATGGAGAAAAGTTTCAGGAGTGATTTGTGACAAAAAGGTGTCAGCAAAGGTCAAAGGAAAAGTTTACAAGACAGTGGTGAGACCAGCTATGTTGTATGGTCTGGAGACAGTGGCATTGACAAAAAGACAGGAGAAAGAACTGGAAGTGGCAGAAATGAAGATGCTGAGGTTCTCCTTAGGAGTGACAAGGATGGATAAGATCAGGAATGAGATCATCAGAGGTACAGCACATGTTGAACAACTGGGAGATAAAGTTAGGGAGGCCAGACTGAGATGGTTTGGACATGTCCAGAGGAGGGACAGTGGTTATATTGGTAGAAGGATGTTAGAAATGCAGCTGCCAGGAAAAAGACAAAGAGGGAGACCAAAGAGGAGATATATGGATGCAGTTAGGGAGGACGTGGAGGTGGTTGGAGTGAGGACAGAGGATGCAGAGGACAGAGTGAGGTGGAGGAGGATGAATCGCTGTGGCGACCCCTGAAAAGGGAAAAGCCGAAAGAAGAAGAAGAAGATCCACGAAGTAACAGGCCTCATTCGTTCAGAAATAAAATCCAAAAAGTTATGCAATTGATCAAATGTTTTTCTTCAGAAGAACAAAAAGAAACTCCTTCTCCAAATTCGAATCATCCAGGAATCTCCTTATTGTCTTTTTATTCCTTGTCTACGGAAGCGTATTGCAGTCATCCATGAAAATGTTTTTTCTAAACTTATGTAGTAATAATGTGATACGAATGCAGTAATAACGTGATATTATGTAGGAATAATGTGATAATATGTAGTAATAATGTGATATTATGTAGTAAAAACGTGATAATATGTAGTAATAACATGATACTATGTAGTAAAAACGTGATACTATGTAGTAATAACATGATACATATGTAGTAATAACGTGATACTACATAGTAAAAATGTGATACTATGTAGTAATAACGTGATACGTATGTAGTAATAACTAGGTACTATGTTGTAAAAACGTGATAATATGTAGTAATAACTTGATACATATGTAGTAATAACGTGATACTATGTAGTAATAACATACTATGTAGTAATAACGTGATACGTATGTATTAATAACGTGATACTATGTAGTAAAAATGTGATACTATGTAGTAATAACGTGATACATATGTAGTAATAACGTGATACATATGTAGTAATAATGTGATACGTATTTAGTAATAACGTGATACGTATGTAGTAAAAACGTGATAAGTATAGATGTAGAAACGTACTCATCCACATGGTGGCAGTAGTAGGCTTTTTTTCTTGCACAGACAACAAGACTGGTAAAAAGAGTTGTTGGTAGACAGATGAAAATTTAATAAAATGAAGACATTTCTCAACAGTTTGGTGTATTTCTTATATTATTTTGACATTTTGTAATGTTTTTGAGCTGAGGTTTTAGTAATTTTAATTGACTATATTTGTAAAAAATAAAAAAAAATCATCTAATCAGTAGCGTCACAGTCAGAGAGTCTTTATTTTCGTTTGCACCCCATTTGGTGCATGCAGTGGAACAAGATTATGTACACTGGGTCCCAGTTACATCAAACAATAAAATGTAAAACAAAAACAGTAACATCTAAGATATGAAGTAAGTTAACATTAACTAAAAATACACTAGGTACTGATAGCACAAAAACATCACATCGAACTGCAGCATGAACATGAATCTGAGCACGTATGAACACAGCAACGTGAAACAGATCAACAAAATCATGTAATTCTTCCCGGATATTATTCTGGTTATTTATTCATGAGTCTAACAGCCTCAGAGTAGAAGCTGTTCCTCAGTCTAGTGGTTCTACACTTAATGCTCCTCAACCTCCTTCCGTTGTGTGTATGTACATGTTCTAAACAAATCTGAGCATCAGTTACACATGAAGGGCATGGAGAAGCCCCATCGTAATGCTACAGGACACTTGCAATTTACAAGGCCTTAAGTATGTAAGTTCTCAGGAAGATGTACAGCTCTATGGATTCATCTGCGGTGGTGGGTGAGAGTAAGAAGTTCTCAGACATTATATCCTTAACCTTGTGATGAAACAGTGTTCAACTTGTGTTACCATATAATGTCTGTTATTACTACATACGTACAGTATCACGTTATTACTACATACGTATCACGTTATTACTACATACGTATCATGTTATTACTACATATTATCACGTTTTTACTACATAATATCACATTATTACTACATACGTGTCACGTTATTACTGCATATTATCACGTTATTACTACATATTATCATGTTATTACTACATAATATCACGTTATTACTACATAATATCACGTTATTACTACATAATATCATGTTATTACTACATACGTATCACGTTACTACTACATAAGCTCAACAAAAAAAAAAATCATGGATGACTGCAATACGCGTACCTTGAAGTACATTTGTTTGACATTATTTTTTGCTGATTCTCATGTTTTTCCTCCTCACTCTGCACGCTTCGTGCGTGCTGAACATAAAACCTTGCAGTCCTGGGCTTGCCGTGGCTGCAGGAAGGTGATTACGTAATACCCCCAAAACAGCCAAAAAGTGCACTTTTTTTTTTTCAAACACCATTTGAATTTTCCTGATAGCGCAAACGGTTGCAGAGTTGCGGTAATGCAAAGTTAGCGTGTGGAAAACGTGTCACCGGCGACACCTTCGGTTCCATAGAGTGTATAGCATATTTGCTAATATTAAAAACTTCACTATCAGTAGAAATAATCTTTCACACAACCCCCCCCCCCACACACACACACACACACACTGTGTGCAGCCCACACTGGTCTGAGCAGCCCAGTCCTCACCTCCTTCTACAGGTGTGCAGTGGAGAGCATCCTGTGCTCCAGCATCAACGTGTGGCATGGAGGCTGCACAGTTGAAGAGAGGAAAGCTCTGCAGAGAGTGGTGAAGGCTGCACAGAAGTCTGTTGGAGTCAGTCTCCCCACAATCACAGACATTTACACCTCCAGATGCAGGAAAAGAGCCACCTGCATCATGAAAGACCTCACTCATCCAGCACACTCACTCTTTGCCCCACTCCCCTCAGGACGGAGGTTGAGGAGCATCAAGTGTAGAACCACTAGACTGAGGAACAGCTTCTACCCTGAGGCTGTTAGACTCATGAATAAATAAAAATAAAATAAACACTGCAAAATATCACATCATACTGATGCTGATCTGTTTTCTTGTTGCTGTATTCATCTGTGTTCATCTGTGACCATCTGCTCATACAAACTCATGTTCGTGCTGCTGTTTATTCCCACTATATTAAGCTTAGTGTATTACTAGTTGATGTTTTTCTTAGTTCTAGATGTTATTACCGTATTTTCTGGTGTATAGGTCGCACCGGTGTATAGGTCGCACCATCCAATTATTGCCAAAGAATTGTAAAAATCCCTAGATAGGTTGCACCGGAGTATAGGTCGCACCTACGTTTAGCTCTACTGCAAATGTCTGCCACAGGAGCGCACAGCAAGGCTTTTAAGAAGATTAACACTTAAAAACAATTATTTGTTTGATAAAAATTACAGCAAATATGTGTCTGAGCTGAACTTTTGCTTAATAAATGAACGTAATTGTGAAATGAGCTGGATTCAAAAATTTGTTTCGCCGAAAGTGATAAAAAGCCATATATAGGTCGCACCGGTGTATAGGTACAGCATTGTGAGTTTACTAAACCGTTTTGGTAAATTTTCAGGATATAAGTTGAACTTCTTAAAGAGTGAATGTTTCCCAATCAATAACTCTGCACTCCAAATTACAGAAACTGATTTGCCCTTCCGTCTCTCTAGAACAGGTTTCAAATACTTGGGAATCAACGTGACACGTTCTTTTCCTGATCTGTTTGAAAAAAATCTCACCCCTCTGCTCAATAATCTTAAACGTGATCTCCAGAAGTGGAGCGTCCTAAATTTATCGCTAGCTGGCAAAGTTGGATGTATTAAAATGAATATCTTGCCTAGATTTATGTATTTATTTCAAAGTGTTCCGATCTTTCTCCCCAAATAATTTTTTTAACTTATCGATAAACAGTTGTCCTCGTTCATCTGGAATAACAAACACCCCAGAATTAGTGGGCGTTTCCTTCAGAGACAAAAGGAAGATGGGGGTTTGGCTCTACCTAACCTATTGTATTATTACTGGGCAGCAAACCTACAAAAAGTAGTCTGTTTGTTACAACAACCGGATGTTGGCTGGTGCCAATTAGAACTGAATACATGTTAGCCATCATCATTCCCTGCATTAGTTGCCTCAAAGCTTACTCTCTCTCTCCTAAGCAATATTCTACATGCCCAGTTGTTATCTCTACACTAAAAATATGGTCACAATTTAGACAACCCTTCAATATGACAAACTTCTCTATCTCTCTCTATCCATATGTGATAACCATGTTTTCCTGCCATCCAAATTAGATCCTGTCTTTGCCCAATGGCAGAGAGCAGGCTTAAGTAACTTTAAAGATCTTTA
The DNA here is from genome assembly GCA_038048925.1 of Garcialebias charrua. Lineage (NCBI taxonomy): Eukaryota > Metazoa > Chordata > Actinopteri > Cyprinodontiformes > Rivulidae > Garcialebias > Garcialebias charrua. Next base: position 20,811 of record JBBPBX010050621.1, read on the forward strand.
CATAGATGGTATTTTCGCTACCATTGATGCTATCGCCTCTAAATTTAGTCTACATCGTTCCTCCCTATTCCCTTATCTCCAGATTAGAGACTGTTCGCAACATCAGTCCTTGCTTTCCCAATTCATTCATTCATTCATTCAACCTTTATTTAGTCAGGTAAATCTTTTGAACCTCATGGGCTCATTTACGAAAGCGACCTGCTAAAACTAAAGAACAATGAACAGCAGTGATAGAATTTCATTAAACAATAAACAAACAAACAATAAACAATAGAAAACAAAAAGAGAGAAAAAAACAAAAGATTTTTTTTCTTTTTTCTTTTTTTTAACAAAGTATCAAAAAACTAGCAAAACATTATAAGGTAGACGTATAAAATCAAAGACAGGAACAAATCTGCATTGGTTTTTGCCAGGATTCCAACAGATTCTGAAAACCATTTAGAGAAGTCAAGGTCGAGAGCTTCAGATCTTTTTGTAAGATATTCCATGAAGCAGGAGCAGAATAGGAGAAGGCCCTTTTTCCAAGTTCAGTCCTCACTGACGGAACACTGCAGGTAATCATGTCCTGAGAGCGCACACTGTAGCTGCACTCACGCAAAGACATGTAGGAGGAGATGTATGAGGGCAGCAGACCAAGAAGTGATTTAAAGATGAAAATGTACCAGTGGAAGAGTCTGCGTGAGGTTAATGATGTCCAATTAACCAGTGAATACAGGGTGCAGTGGTGGGTACGATAATCACAACCAGTTATGAATCTTAGTGCACCATGATAGACCACATCCAACATCCGCAGGGTGCTTGTAGGAGCATTCATGTAGAGAATGTCACCGTAATCAATGGAGGGAAGGAAAGTCACAGATACAAGGCGTTTCCTAACATTCAGTGTTAGACAGGATCTGTTTCTGAAAAAGAAACCCAGTTTAACTTTCAATTTCTTCACTAGGTTTTCCACGTGGAGTTTAAAAGAGAGATGTGAATCGATCAGGATACCCAGATATTTATAGGAATCAACAAACTCAATAGGGACACCATTTGAAGATAAAATCAGAGGAGGATCTGCTGGAACCGCCTTCCTATTTGAAAAAAACATCCCTTTTGTTTTATCAGCATTTAGGACAAGTTTGAGACGGAACAAATCTGACTGGATGATGTCAAAAGCGGATTGTAGTAACTGGAAAGCCTTAGCTACTGTTTTAGCTCGGCAATAAACAACTGTATCATCAGCATAGAAATGTAAGGATGCATCAGGGATGCAGTGACCTACATTAGCTATGTAGATTGTAAAGAGAGTTGGTCCTAAAACTGAGCCTTGTGGTACACCATTTTTAACTGTTAAATAGCTGGAAGAAGCACCGTTATGTTGAACACATTGCCTCCGATTGGAAAGATAGTTAGAAAACCAACCGATGGTGTGATCAGAGAAACCGATTTCTGAGAGCTTATGACACAGGATGTTATGATCCACAGTGTCAAAAGCTTTAGACAGGTCTAAGAAAAGTGCAGCACAATAGTCCTTAGCATCCAATGCTTCAACAACATCATTCAGAACCTTCAGAGAAGCAGTTGTTGTGCTGTGTTTTTTCCTGAAACCAGATTGATGGAGAGGTAAGATGTTAAATGAGTCCAGATAATTTTTGATCTGAGAGTTTATCAGTTTTTCTTGAACCTTGGCTAAGATGCAGAGTTTAGAGATCGGTCGATAATTGTTCAATGAGGTGGGGTCACCTCCCTTCAGCAAAGGAAGAACAAAGGCTGTTTTCCAAGCATCCGGAATGGTGTTTTGGCTTATGGACAGATTAAAGATGTGGGTCACAGGGACTGTGATGATATGAGCAGCCAGCCTTAAGAAATAAGGTGGAAGTTCATCTGGACCTGCAGATTTTTTAGGATCAAGATCATTTAACAGTTTATTTACCTCACTGACTGAGAATGGAGAAAAAGAGAAGGTGTGATTAACAGATGGTTGGCTTGTAGGAGGGATTTGATTTGTTGAAGTTTGATTATTAGATAAAGTGGCCGATTTTCCGTTTGTAACTGTATCAAATAAAGAACTAGAAGCAACAAAATGTTTATTGAAACAGTTCAGGATCTCGTGCTTATTTGACACAGGAACAGAGTCAACAAGAAATTGTGATGGGAGGTCAGATGATTGGGGGGTGCCTGAGAGAGATTTAATGGTTTTCCAGAATTTTTTAGGATCGTTTAGATTTTTGGAGGTCTGAGATAAGAAGTAGTTACGTTTTGCAGCTTTAATGGCAGTTGTGCATTTATTCCTTAGCTGCCGAAATTTCAACCAATCAGTGTCTGAGTGTGATTTTCTTGCTGCTGCCCAAAGATGATCTCTCCAGTGCAGGAGATCAGCTAGTTCAGGAGTAAACCAGGGGCTGTCACGGCCCTTTATCCTGAACTGCCGAAAAGGAGCGTGTTTGTTTACAAAGTCAATGAAACTATCATGAAAATAGTTCCAAGCGGTGTTCACGTCATTGATTTGTAGGATACGTTGCCAATCAAAGTGGGATAGATCCCAAAGGAATGACTGTTCACAGAAACGTTTCAAATCCCTTTTTTGGATTATTCTGGGCTTAGCAGGTGGAAGTTTAGTAGATCTAAGAGCTGCTATTACGGAATGATCACTCAAAACGTTAGCAAATACACCTATACCAGGAAATTTGTGAGGTGCATTTGTGAAAAACAGATCTAAGGTGGAAGATTTTTCGGGACATTTTAAGTTTGGTCTGGTGGGAGAATCGATAAGTTGTGTTAGATTGAGAGATAGGCAACATTCCCTGAATTTATCACAGAGGGGGGTCGACTTATTCCAGTCAATGTTGAAATCTCCTGCCATAACAATCTCATTGTGTTTTAAATTTCCTATGAATTCAGTCAGGGAGGATAGAGCTTCAGGTGTTGCGGAGGGGGGACGATAACAACCTACAACAGTTAAGGGCTGACCTCCTTTCAAACTGATGTTCACAGCTAAAGCCTCAAACTGGTTTGCGATTGTTTTTTTAGACGCAATCGTGGCAGCCAAAGAGTCTCTGATGTAAATAGCGACTCCACCTCCCTTTTTATTACGATCACAACGATAGATCTTAAATTCATTGATTGCCAAGTCATTTTTCGAAACAGATTTTTTGAGCCAAGTTTCAGAGATAACGATCACATCTGCCCCAGAAGAAGTGATTAGGATTTTCAGTTCATCAAGTTTTTTTAGAAGGCTACGAGCGTTTACATGCAGAAAACGGAGACCTGAAATATTTTTAAACTCATTAGGTGTACAATAGTTAGTAATTGGCCCTGGGTTGGGCTGAATCCCTGAGATCATTAACAACAATAATATCAGACATTTACCTGACTTCTTTGTCACTGATGTGTAATTACAGGAGTTAACAGTGTGACATTTTGCCCCCATAATTGAACCATGTGAAACATTAATGAAGACACGATCATTCAGAACCCAAAAACAATGAAAGCTGCAGTGATGGACAGTCCCTGATGTGTTGATAAGATTCAGTGATTCCAGGTAGTCTGAGAACTGAAAATAATGACAGTAATATGGATGATGCAGAAAAGTCTCAGACCATAAAGCGTCACAAATTAGGTGGTCAAACAATTCCGTTGTGGAGAAATTTGTGGAGGAATGTGGGGGGATCCAGCCTCCTTGAGAATATGAATGGATGTGGCCATGGTGAACACAAGCTGGATCCAGAATCAACGGAAAGAAACAAACAATATGTAGCAAACAGCAGAGTGAGCTGCCAGAAAGGCCTCCTGAGGTTAAGGGCATGGTTGAAGCCTGTTTCAAGTCAATAAAGGGAAGGGACAACAGCGTGAACAGCACCAACAACGCAGCTCCTGATACGCAGCGATACACGTCACACTCTGCTCGTCTGATCCAGAAACAGCTCACAACAGTGTGAAACAGGCACCAATGATGATCCAGTTCCTCCGCGCTTCACTCTCTGCTCGTCTGATCAACAAACAGCTCACAGCAGTATGAAATAGGCACCGAAACAATGATGATCCTGATCTTCTGCGCCTCACATCACGTCACGCTGCTTCACGACCTCTCTGCTGTCTGAGCCAGTTG
>JBBPBX010050622.1:0-11629 GCA_038048925.1 Garcialebias charrua
CAACTCAACACTTTATCTACTGTCCTAAGGGGGTGTCTAATCCTGGTTTTCTAGAGCATATGTGTCAAACTCAAGGCCCCGAGGCTAAATGTGGCCCTAGTTGACATCTATCTAGCCCCCAAGATGTTTTTAAATGTAAAATACTTTAATCGCTTTAATTATTTTCAGTAATCTTTGATTATGATGTCAAAAGTGCAACAGAGAATGTCAGATGAGACCAATCAAACTCTTGTTGAGGAACCTGCAACAAAGAAAAGATGTTGAGGTATCTAACTTGAGTTAATGTAGATTCTGAAACCGGCCCTTAGTTTGAAAAATATTTTAATTTTGGCCCCCTTTTGTAAGTACAGTAGGTTTGACACCCCTGTAGGGCCACCATGATGCATGTTTTACTTGCTTCACTGCTCCAACACCCCTGATTCAATGGTTGAATTACCTCTTTATGTTCTACGGAAGCCTGTTAGTCATCCTGTGATTCAAACCAGGTGTGTTGGAGCAGAGAAACCTGTAAAACATGCAAGACTGTGCCCTCAAAAACCAGGATTGGACATCCCCAGGACTCTAATCATTTGCTAATAATACATATTGCATGTGCACTATGGATCTTTCTGTCATTTTTACATGCATGTTTGAAAACAATGATATGTGGAAAGAAAAGGGACTAGTGGGTGAATAAATGAATACCTCATGTGTGAAAAGCATTATTATCTGTTAGCAATGACTGTTCAAACTTACTTGTATGGCAGCGGCTCCATGCTGGGAGATGTTCAGGATGTTTAGGTGTAATGCCATTGGGAAGGGCACCTGATGGGCCAATCACAAACACATCCTTATTAATTACTGTAAACAGCACTGCTTTAGGTTCCCCGCCAACTACCGCACTTACTCTGTGTGTGTCCGACATGTAGGTGTAGTTTAGTGGCGACACGGGAGACAGCTGTGCGTGATTGGGCGAGTGGTGGGGGAAACTCATGATGTGGTTGGCGGACTTGACGTAGCCGTGGCTGATGGACAGCGAGGCGCCGCCGGCCTTCAGCGCGCTCTGCAGGTAGCCCTCCTGCTCCACCTTCCGCCTCATGGTGGAATTCCAGTGGTTCTTTATGGCGTTGTCAGTCCTGCGGGTCACAAACAACAACAACACAACTTGAGAGGGTATTTACCAACAACAACAACAAAAAACACGCCCATGACATCCTCACAGCGCGCGGTCCAAGAGGTGTTAGTCATGATTATCAGCACAGGCGCACATGAGCTGACACAGATAGAGAAAGTCTCAGTCGAACACACAAACACATGCAGGCGATTGATAAGGCTATCAGAATAAAGCAATTACAATAATCTTACAATTATCTCTTTATCTCTTATCAACCTATTCCAAACCTTTTTTATTTGATAAAGACCATCCTGTCCTCATCTCCATGTTCTCTTGCAGTAACGCTCGAGTGACTTCTCTTCTATTTCGGCCTCGTAACCACAGCGTTGCGCAGCTAACCAGATAGAGTTCAGTGATTCACCCATGCTTCTCTTTTTCTCCCCCTTCTTCATTCTCTGCCTCACCTGCCGGGAAGCAGCTTGGCGATCTCGGCCCAACGGTTCCCGAGCTTCTCGTGCGCCTGGTAGATGATCCTGTCCTCCTCTTCGGTCCACGACGTCTTCTTAACCTCCGGGTTCAGGTGGTTGTGCCAGCGCTCGCGGCACTGCTTGCCTATTCGTCCCTTCAGGTGTTTGGCGATGACGGACCAACGCTTGGCTCCGTACTTCTGGACAAGCTCGATCACCTGTGGTGTTCCAGTACGAGGGTGAGAAAAAGAAGAATAAAAAATAAATAAAAAGAGGAAAGGCAAAAGAGGAAGAGGAGGAAGGGGAGTGTTGAAAAGGAAGTGAATGGGAGAAGAGGGGCATTGGGAAAGGGGAAGGAAGGAGTAATATCAGGGAGGCGAGGGAGAAGTAGAGGTGTGTAAAGATATGCCATGCAAAGGGAAGGTATAAACAGAAAGACAAAAAAGAAACTTTAGAAACGCTTCATGTATTATTAAACACTTCACCCCTTCCCAAAGAATTACTCTCTCTTGTCTTTATTTCTCAACTAATGGAGGTGACTGGGAACACCTGCTGGTAAGCAGCGAGGGAGTTTCCACTGGAACGTTAGCCAGTCTGCTAATCATTACAGCGGCATCTGGTTGGAAATATAACTCCTTTGATTTAGCTCAACAAATGCTTTGCTGGATGTGTGTGTGAGTAAACAAGCTATATGTTGTGTAAGGGCAACTAAAAGTGTGCAAGAGCAGACAAAGAGTTGCCACAGAGGGGTTGCTTTAATCGCTCAGGAACATAAAAGTAATTGTTTTTGAACATTGCAGACCTTCTATGTGTGAATTAAACACAAGAAGTCCTTCATATACGTTCCTAATGTAACTATCAGTGTGCCTCTTGGAAATAAGTGTAGTGTTTTTTATTGGCATAAAAATAAAAAATCTCTACATATCGGTATCGGTTTCTCTTCCGATAACAAAAGCCCGATAAAATAACACTTATTTGTGCACTTTTGTTTCTTTTCTTTGCAGTTTACCTCATTTCTCAAGTGTTGTTTGTACCTCATAGAAATGTGCAGTTTTCAAAATGTTATTGTTGCCAGCCACATTTTATTTAACAATGAAAAATTATAGTAGGCTGTACATTTTACTTGTTATTTTAGTTGACATTACATGTTCCAAGCACTTTTACAGCTACAATGTTTAATTTTATTTGTTAAGTCAAATTTGTCCTAGCTATAGTGGGTAGTTTTTCCATAACTTCAGTTGAAATGGTTCTTATTTTCTACAGACTGTTTGCCTATGGAATGTATCCAGTGGGGCAACACAATAAAGCAGACAAAATGTCCCTGACAGGAGATATATAATTTCACCTTAATATCGGTTTGTAATATTGGTTAATATCGTAATCGGAAATTAAGTGTTAAACAATATCGGCATATTGAATATCGGCAAAAAAGTCAATATCGAGCATCTCTAGTGTTTTTATATCCATGCTGTGTTTTCAGTGTCCTTATGTGACCCGAGGTGTTTTGTTTTCCTACCCGCTGGTCCTCCTCTTTGGTCCAGGGCCCTTTAATGAGTTCTGGGTTGAGAACCTTCTGCCACCTGTGTTGGCACTGCACATCTGTACGATTCTGATTGGTTCAGAACAGAAACACCTTTTGTTATCTAATTTTTTATGGAAATGACCAGTTCAGAATAATAAGCACTTTGGCACTTGCAAAGAAGCAGCAGAAAAAATAAAAACAGCGCATGTCTGTCCTCCAGGCAGTACTTACACTTAACAGGCTCGCGATGAGTTTCCAATCTTCCGAGCCATGAAGCTCAACAAGTTTCTTCAGCTTCTCGTCCTGAATAAAAGAGAAACTGTGTTTGTTAAAGTGTTATAAACAGTTAGACTGTGGCGACCGGCAAATAAAAGTTGATTCACACCAACTAGAAGAGAGTTCATTTATATTTGGAGTGATGTGTGTACCTCTTCTCGTGTCCAGCGGGTTTTGCCAAGGTGGCGTTTCCCTGTCTTGGCCGCCGACCCGTCATAGTCATGTTCGTATATATCTGTCTCCTCCTCATCTTCCTCGCTGCTGTAAACACTGCAAGCACAGAGAGCGAGCATGACAATCTAAAAACAACAACAAAAAAGTAAAGCGTGGAGTTTACATGGGACTATATAACGTAGCAAGATAAAAGATAGGCAAATAACGAGATAATAAACACCTGCCTGTTTCTACATCACTGTTCAAACATCTCTTTAAAGGAGTGCATTAAAAACATCAGCCCACTCTTGAACTCATCAGGTGTTGAAGACAGACAGAGAACCAGTCCTTCTTGAAGGTTTGGGTGCAGGCTCCGAGCCAAGACACCCACAAGTAGAAAAAAAGAACGAAAGAAAGCCACGCAGAGAAAGGGAAGAACAGCAACCTGGAGGGAGGGAGGGAGGGAAGGCAGGGAGGGAGAAGGATGAACAGGTTCTAGTGTTTTTGGTTTCCACAGATACTGGGATTGGCGCATGTGATCGTAATTTTGTGACCCTAGCGTGTTCAGACCTGCAGTGGTATTGTACAGCCTGCAAGTACGCACGCACACGCACACACACACACACACACACAAACTCATAGCTGGTTAACCAGTCAGGTTGTCGAGCCTGAAGAATGTGGAAGCAGGTAGCTTGCCTCAGAGAGAACAGGTGTACAACACCCCCAATGCGTGCAGGGGGGTATTTATTGTGCATTATTATCTTCCTTTTTTTTAAATTATCCATTAACTAAAAAGTGTCACTTGTTGAACAGTGAAAAATATACTGATGCACATCGCACACATTTGCTCTAATTGTTTAACTTCAACCGTAAAACAAGACATATCACTTTAACAATATGCCAATTTTTTTTAAAGGAAATCAAACATTTTATGTTTCTCAAAACTATCAGTCTAAAAACTACTTCAGCAAAAAAGTTGGTGAAACTCTGCACTTGTTTCAATCCTACAAAGTTTTATTATTATTATTATTATTATTATCAACCTTAAAAAAGTTGGTGAAACTCTGTGCACTTATTTCAATCGTACAAAGTTTTATTATTATTATTATTAACCTTAAAAAAAGTTGGTGAAACTCTGTGCACTTCAATCCTAAATGTTATTATTATTAATAACCTTAAAAAAAGTTGAACTTCCACACCAGCAGAATCTTCTAAAATGTTTCCCAGACAACAAAACTGGTGACCATAGAAAAATAGTTATTTCCATTTTTCTTTTTTTTAAAGAAGCCACACAAACAGGTGGTTATAAACAAAGTTGTTTTAAGCGCACACAGAGCACGAGCGCTCTTTTCCAAAATGACTCCTCTCGCTTTTAGAGATGCTGTGAAACAAACCTTCATCTTTAGCGGGCGGAAAATGACCTTTACGACACAACTGATTATTTTACGTGTTATATGATTAAAAACGAAAGTAACAGACTGCATGGAGCAATAAAATGTGAAATATATAAACTGAAGTTTCCTTTGAAGTAAAAAAAAAAAAACATATAATATGTATATATTGGTCTTTTTCTGTTGAGTTTAGCTCTTGTTTAACACCGGTGTCCTGCTAGCGCGTGGCATTAAACGCGCGTGGCTCACAGTGACAGCAGCGCGAGGACCTGCACATGCCAGATGACCACCTGTCACTGGCGCAAACATAACGGAGTAAAGTGCACAAGTTAGACGCAAAGCACGCAAAGAAAAAATAAATATGGAAATAAAATAATAAAAGTCATTAGATGCGCCTTTTAATCCGTCAAATGCAGTTTATCCTGCAGATAGAAGAAGGGGAACAACAACAAAACTGCGTACTTCTCGTGTAGTAAATTAGCTAGCTTGTTTGAGAGTACCTGTTTCTCGGCCGCCGAGTCATGATAGAGTCCGGACAGGAGCGAGTAGTGTCGCTGTCTGCGCTGAGTTTGTTCTCCCTGCGAGCAGGCAGGCTGACATTAATTTAAACTGCGGCAGCGGCAGGCTCCTCCGTGGGGGCGCTCCTCCCTCCCTCGCGTCCTCTTCGCATCCCGGTCAATTTGGCGCTCCTCTAACTGCGCATGCTCCAAAAAATGTGAGCACTTCACGTGCAGTCCGAATTTTTTCTCAAGTTACTGTTTGGAATCATGCGACGGACAACGTTTTGGGTGAAAAATATAAATAAACGAATACAATGATTAAAATATATAACTACGATTATATTATTATATTCTTTGATACGTTTCGTTAAAATTTAGTTAATGACTTATCAACAATTCGGTTTAACGCTAGAGACATCTCTAAAAACAATAAACGACTTATAAGTTGGTTGGAAAATGAATATATTAAAATTTTATTAAGGTAGTTCATATGTAGGTACTGTACTGCTTCTATTTTTTCTATTTTGTAAGCCTTACCTTTAAAAACAAGCGTGCCAATAGGTGGTGTGTAATATTTACAGAGTGTCTTTGAAGTATCCAAGACACTCATTACTCAGTAGCGTTTACATTGAGCAATGTTTCTTTTTTTTCCTTCCCCCCCTATGAAAAGAAGAAGGGAAATATTGTATTTAGACGGAGTGGACAAAAAGAATAGGTTTGCATGCAAAGAAAGGCGAAGTTACACCACCTTCCGCGTCGGGCCACCTGTTCTCGGAGTGCCCACTGGTGTTGCAGATGTTTCCTTGTGATAAAAAACTCGCAACAAAACCTCGTCTTATCATGCGCGCGACGAAACGCGCTCTGTTCTGGCCTACATAAACAAAGTTAAAGAAAAACAGTAGCAATAAAACCATTTGTGGGAATTTATTGCGCGTGTAACTCATAGGTTAACTGACTTTACTGCCTTTATCGTCCGTTCCCCTAAAGTTTATTTTAAAGTTCATTAATGCAAATAATCCACATCCAGACCTGGAGCAAGTTGAGCCTGTTTTTCCAGCTTTGAGCGATGAGGAATAAAATAACACTTTTTCAATTGAGTTTTATTCTCCGGTGTTTTTTTGAGTAACATTGAGTGGTTGTTTTGTTTTGGTTGAATTCTCATTTCCCTCTTGCTCAAGCATTGAAGGGGGTGGTTAATTCTTTATTTGCATAAATGTGTCTTCTCATTGAATTAGTTCCTCCATTCTAGACCTTATTGTCCTGGTCACTTGTAATTACCATCACCCTGGAACAGCCTATTGTCCCAGGAAACTTTTCATAATGGCTGGCCGACAAAAGACCCATGCACATGCTGCCATGGACAAAATTTCACCATTAGATGAAAACAACATACATTTAGACAGGATAATATAAATAGTACTCCAATACAGTAGTTCATTTGTAAAACTGGATATTAGCTATAAAGCCTCAAAATGTCACTTTAATTGCCAATAAATGTAATCAGAGGTCAGATGGTTTCTTGGATCCATATGCTGCAGTTCCTCCATGCACATGTGCATTTTTATTTGTCATTGCCTCGAGGATGGGGTATTTCTAATCTAGTCAAATGTCCAATTATATAGTAGCTGTGCAAGTCTGGAATAAGGCCCCACATTAAAAAAGGGTTACCGTATTTTCCGGTGTATAGGTCGCACCTTTTTATGTTTTTTTTCAAGGCCTGCAACCTATACTCAGGTGCGACCTATATATGGCTTGTTATCACTTTCGGTGAAACAAATTTTTAAATCCAGCTCATTTCACAATTACGTTCATTTATTAAGGAAAAGTTCAGCTCAGACATATATTTGCTATAATTTTTATCAAACAAATAATTGTTTTTAAGTGTTAATCTTCTTAAAAGCCTTGCTGTGCGCTCCTGTGGCAGACATTTGCAGCAGAGCTAAACGTAGGTGCGACCTATACACCAGTGCGACCTATCTAGGGATTTTTCCAATCTATTGGTGATAATTGGACAATGCGACCTATACACCAGAAAATACTGTAAATAAAGTGACCAAGAGCAAAAAATGTCTATAAATGATTGGTGTCTGTCTGTTAGTAAAATATCTCATGAACTGGGTGGAGCTTAATGAAACTCTCAGGAAGTGATCACTGGATGTCTACACGTCTTTAACCTTTGGAGTAAACCCCATATAAAATGTCTGACGCTGCCAACTGATTATCGAGAACACAACATCTATATCTCAACCAATATTACATATATTAAGTTAAAATTTGGTGTGATAGAAGCTGAGAGTCAACTACGTTTTGCAAATGGCATGCATTACTTAAAATCTTTGTTTAAAGGAGACCACATATAGGTCTTTAAAAAATTTATGTTATGTCTGTGTGCTATCTTGAGAATATTAATTCATTTTAATACACAAAATAATTCTTAGATAATCAATTATACCCTTTTTAATTCTGCCATTTTTAACTTTCGTTTTGAACGACCGGTTTCTGATACTGAGTTCTGAAGTCCACGCCCTTCAAAGATCTGTTTACGCCCTCTGCAACAGCCAGTATCTGTAATGTGTTGTTGTTTTAAAATTAGCTCTTTTTTATTACTCATTTGACTTACTGTTAGTGCTAGCTTAAGATAACTTACCGAAACCCGTCTGAGCGCGCCGCAATTTGCTGCTCCTTTTAGCATGAGACCACCCGAATCCGAAGCTAATGTTAGCTTGTTCCTCTTCCGGTGTTCGCCAGCTCCGCTCGTTGCACGCGGAGATTTTGGGAGTTATCGCTGTTCCAGTCAAGACAACACAAAGTTCACCAAGTGTCTCCCGTAAATTAATCCGTAAGGAGAAGGTCCTCGCTGCTGCGAGGCTGCAGCGAGGCTGTACAGTTGAAGCTCCGCTCCATCGCGCCAGAAGCAGTGTCCCGTTGCCGCCGGTCCCTACGCCGGGGGTCCGCTCGTTTAATTTTTGCCGGCTGCGCGTTGGGAGCGATCGCAAATACACTAAAAATTGAACTAAAACATAAAAATAACAATTATACTTTATTTATAAAGCCATTTAAAAAAAACACAGCTGCAACAAAGTGCTGTACACATGAAATTAAGAACATATAAACAAAAGATGAGATGAAATCATGAAAAACAACAGTCATGTGTTTAATACAGAAGTGGGTTGAGCCTAACCAGGGGTTGCTAGGTGAGGGGCTGGACTCAGGTTTGAGGTGGTTGGCTGCGGTTTGTGACGTCACAAACCGCAGGAAGTGGGAAACGAAGTGTATTTATCAAAGATAAATAAATCTACTTAGAGTAAATAAACCACTGGGTGCATTTTTTTGGCCTTAGGACTGTTTTTTTATGAAGTAAATACCCAAAGTTGAGTAAAAAAAACATTAAAAAGTGAATTTTGAATATGTGGTCCCCTTTAAAGGTTGACATCAACTGTTGGCGCCATCCCTGTTTCCCTGTTAGCAAAATATCTCGTGAACCGCCGGACAAGTTTTAATGAAGCTTTCAGAACCTGCTCATTGGTTGTACAGGTACAGCAGATTAACCTTTGGTGGTGACCCAATTCAAGGTGCAGCTAACTGAACTTTGCTGACACAAAATGGATATAAATCAGTCACATTTACAGGTTTTGAGACAAAGTGTGGTGTGATCATGGCTAAGAGCCCCCGTCAACAAATTCTTTGAATGCTCACAGGCCTCGCTTGATCTCCAGTGAGATCATGAGGTTAAGATTTGACCTAACTGGCTCCAGTTCCATCATGTCTAAACATTATATGATCTTATTCTAAAACTCTTCTCATAAAAAGCGGCTGGGGAGAAGAATTCAGTTTAAAAAGTAGCTCTTAGTTTTCTCTCGAGGGTTATAATTTCAAAACTACAAATTGTTATCTGACACCAAATCAGGAGAGGGGAACCAGTGTATGCAAATACCCCCATAGTGGGTCAAACAGGAAACCTAGAACCCTTTGACTCTTTAGCTGGGGACATTTGCATGGGCGCGATTGGACAGGTTGATGGCAGGCCCATTTATTTTATTTTATTTTTCATAGCTATGTGTGCTCAGGTTGGTTCATTTGAATTATTTTCATGACAGCTTCTGGCACCAGAGGTAAATCATCCCACAAGGCTTTCACAAAAAAAATGCGTTGTTGTTTGTTTGTGTGTGTGTGTGCATGTAAAGGTGAGACGTGAGGGAAGTTGGTTTTCAAAGCAAAGCAGTGAAACAGTAAATGTGTGTAAGTGCATGGATGAATTTGTTAGCACTTTTTTTTGTTAAAGGAAGAAAAACCTATGAAAGTCACAGAAATAACTTGAAACGAACAGAAGGAGAACATTCATGGCTTTTGAACCGATTCAACAAAAGCATGACGAAAAACAATAATGAAAACAAAAAAAGGTTTAATCATGTCATCTCCGTTTCAGAAGACCACTTCAACCCAGTCCATGGGGTTTTTAAGCTGTATGATTTGGGTCGTTATCCTGTGGCGAACTCATGATGTGAGATTTTCCAACACAGGCAATACATGGTCTGAAGACCAAAAGTGGCCCTTGGACAATCTCCATCTGGCCCTCAAAATTCTTAATTGAAAATAATACAACAGCTTGCAAAAAAGGTGATGAAAACCAGCAGTTTATCAGTGATAAATAAGTTTAAATTCAACCTTTTGGACAAATACATCACAAACCTTTATATTAAAGCTGCTATATGTAACTTTTCTAACAATATATTTTTAACATATTTCTTCACTCTGTCACTAGATTGATGTTAGAGAGGTAATCTCTGAAAAAAACTTAAAAAAAAATATTGTCCCCTTGCTTCTCCAGGTGGTAAATAAGCATTTCTAAAAAGAAAAAGTGACCCGCCATTTTCCAGCCAATAAAAACAAAGTTTGTAACCAGCCAATAAAAACCGAGCTTGAATTTGAATCAGCCAATAAAAACAGAGCTTGAATTTGAATTTCAACAGACCACAAGGGGGCAGAGCCATATATGGCTCTGAGGGGGAGGGATCAGAATGCTTTGCTTGTTGAAATTTTTTCCAAGTGCTGATGTTCTACAGAAACTGCAGACTTCACCTTTAAGATACTGTAGGTTAAAACCTTTTTTTTTTAGTTGTTGAGTTTCCTAGACCTAACCTTAAAGATTCAATAAAGCAAGCATATGTTCATTCATTCATTGCTGTGTTCATTCGTGCTCATCTGCTCATGCAGACTCATGTTCGTGCTGCTGTTCGGCATATTGTTTTTATGCTATTAGTGCTTAGCGTATTTGCTGTTGATGTTTTTATTAGTTCACATCTTAGATCTTATTACTGTTTTTCTTTTACATTTTATTGTGGGATGTAACTGGTACCCTGAGTACACGATCTCGTTCCGCCACATGTACCACATGTGGTGCGAATGACAATAAAGAAACTCTGACTCTGATGTAATTTTTTTTTGTGTGTTTTTAAGATAATATATTGGCTCAAGAGAGAGTTTACAGAAAGTGTCTTTTTGGCTGAGGCATATTTTTTATCAAGCATGCTAACTATGCTACAACAAGAAAAAGCCTCTATACAAAAAAACATCTTCCAAACTATGTTTTGAAAATTTTTATTTTTCCAATTCTCTATGTGGCTCTTTGTTTGCTTTAAATATCTTGATTTGGCCCTTTAAAAATAATGTTGTCCACCCCTGGTCTTGACATGTCAAAGTCAGAGTCAGAGTTACTTTATTGTCATTCGCATCTCAAGTGGTACATGTGGTGGAATGAAATTATGTACACAGGGTTCCAGTTACATCCCACAATAAAATGTAATAGAAAAACTGTAATAAGATCTAAGATATGAACTAAGAAAAACATGAACTAAAAAAATATGCTAAGCACAAGTAGCATAAAAATAATAAAAACAATACGCCAAACAGCAGCATGAGCATGAGTCTGTGTGAACAGATGAGCACGAATTAACACAGCAACATGAAACAGATCAGCAGCAACATGAACAGATCAATCAATCAATCAATCACCTTTATTTTACCAGGTAGAGCCCATTGAGATCGAGATCTCTTTTACAAGGGTGACCTGGTCAAGTGGTCAGCAGCACACGTCAAATGTAATTGACAATAAGCATTTACATTTTTCAAAAATAAAGAAAACTACAATCACAATAAATAGATGTTGACAGTTCAAAACCATCAGAATAAGACAGACTTCTATAGACATTATATATACAAAAACATAC
>JBBPBX010050623.1:0-19928 GCA_038048925.1 Garcialebias charrua
TTTTAGGCGTGGTTTAAACGGGACCGCGTTTCGTCACGCGGTCCTCATTAGTATAGCCCCACCCCCTGCAGCTCCAGCCGTATAAATTCGCCTCGGTGGAGCCGTTCACTCGCGAATCGCAGATAGCATCAGATAGCAATAGCATAGATATTTTGTTCATTGTTAGCTAGCTAATCAATTATGCCTCGTTCGTGCATCTTCCCTGGATGTCGCAATGGTCAGGGCACCCGTACAAATCATAACATGTTTTTATACCGCGTGGTTTTATACCGAGTATCTGTAGTGCCTGGATAGGTCAATGGATAAAGCGCTTGCCTTCCGTCCCAAACTCCACGGGTTCAATTCCCGCATGGTACAACTCTTTTTTTTTTTTATTCATTCCAGATTAAAAACACACAAGAAAACTATTTACAAAAACAGCGTAACTCTTGGAAAAAGTAACTGCTGTTACAGAATTCAGATAAAAACAGAGCAGGTTTACTGGCTCTGCTGTCTGCCTCTCCACTGTGGGAGCAGGACACGAGCGCAGCTGCGCTGAAACCACGCCCACGCACTGACACGCCCCCAGCGTTCCAGGGCAAGGCAAAATCATGTTTTTTCATGATTTTTGAGACTTAATTTTATAAGGTAAACAATGTTTTTAATCAGTCAGATTTATATGGGTGATTAATAACACATATTTATGCCATGTGACAAACTAAAAACACACATTTAATTTCACTTTACACGGTCTTTAAAAGCTACAATTCCAGTTTTCGAACGAGATGCTGATTTAAACACTTCTCCTTTTCCGTCTTGTGTTGACAATCCAGAACTAACCCAGTACTCATATCTCTCTATTTATCGTGATTTTTGTAGTAATCACACTCTGAGGACGCATTTTTCATGCGTTTCTTTAACATTAAGATTTGAAGACTTGATAGTTCAAAACCAAATAGCTTGGTCTTATTTGTACCGGCTGGTTTGTTTATAAAAAGCTTAAGGAGGGGTCACCTTTCTCCTTTTTCTGTTTCCTTTGGTCAGATAACATCTCCTTTTTCTGTTTCCTTTGGTCAGATAACATCTGCTTTTCCGTTTACAACAAAGTCAGGAGCTGGAGATATCTCCCTATAGTTTAATGGTGGTGCTGACAGTCGGTACGTTTGTTGTTGTAGATGTGAAGAGACGATGTCGTTGCTGGAGATCACTGTTTTGTGGCGGAGCTTGTACTGACAAACATCTTGAACAAAACGGCTGTAAACTTGTTTTTCTTGAAATCAGTGACATCAAAAGAGTTTCCTTTACATATCGGCTATATGAGTGAAGATTTCTAATGATAAACATTATCGCCACATCGCCTGTTGGGCTCAAGATATTTTAAGACAACTTAAATACATAAACAGTTGTGACACAGTTTTTAGTTTTAAGGAATGCAACCACTATGCTTTTCACAACAGAAAAACAAATACATCAGTACTGGCTGATGGTACTTTATGATAACGGCTTGTACAACTCATTTGTACAAGAAAAACTGCTGATACCTTGCAAAACAAATGTGATTCTCAAGTAACATCTTGTAAGATGTGATCTTCCGAAAAACCATTAAAAACATTAAATATCAGAAAATAACAGCTGTTGGAGATAAGGTTGCACAATATTATCGGCATGGTATTGGTATCGGCTGATATTAGTGATAAAGTTAACTATTGGATATCTGCCATTCCATCAAAATAACTCACCGATATATAAGGCAATGTTTTTGTATGACAACCCAGTGACAACAATGCCTGCAGCGTCAGCACAACGTTGTGACGTCACGCACGGCGTTGAGTTTAGATTTGTGAAAATTGACAAATTTGTACTGTCTAAGTGTTGTCATTGTGTTAGAGAGAGTAAATGTTATGAATACATTTGACATTAAACATAATCCAAGTTGAAGTGTTACATCATTTTCAGCCCCTTTTTGGCATCTGCATTTGGTAGCAGGTCAAACTGACAAAGACCATGCAGAATAATGTAGTATTTTAATTCCACAGCAGAGAAAGCTATGTAGTCTCTGTAAGTAGGTCTAGGGAAAAAAATATTGGTATTGGTATCGGTTATCAGCCAAATAAGTTTTAACATATTGGCATATTGGATATTGGCCAAAAATCCAATATTGTGCATCCCTAGTTGGCGAGATAGCATTACCCTGTTTTGAACTGATTCCTCTTACACTAAATAACAAATATTATTATGGGTAAATATATTAAACTAGGAAGTTCAACATAACAAGGCTAAATGTTGTTAGCTGATAATGTATTTCTCTGCATTTTATGTGTTCAAACAGTTAACATAGAAAAAGACAAACATCTTTGTGTATTCCGTATGTAGAGCTGCCATGTTGTATTTTTGGAACCGGAGTCTGTGCAGGAGAGATCTGTGCCTATAGACAATTACTGTACGCTGTGTTTTAAGACATTAAATAACTTATTACAGTACAACTAAACGTATTTGAAAATTTTAAATAATAAAATAAAATAAAATAATATTTGAACTGGCAGCAGTGAGGTGGGAGCTGTGAATCAACAGTAGTGATGTATTTTTTTAAATCAAGCAAATGTCCCATTTGTTTGCATGGACTTAAAGCTTATTCTGCAGCCGGCCTACGAAGGCACTAGTTCTGTTTTGGCTTCAACTTCCACAGAACAGCCTTATGTCTATTACTTATTATCAATCAATAACACTGTAGCTACAAGTTTACTATGAGACTGGTTTCATAAGAGACAAACCAACAGATTGAAAAAAAAAATCAGCTATCAACATTTGTTTAGGTTGAAGCTGGTGAGGAAGCTCAGAGTTTATGGGTCTCAATTCTATGGAAGTAAATATGTGTCACTAGGATTTGAATTAAAAATGCCAATGAAATTTTAATGTTGCTTGTTTGTATTTAATTTTTCAGCGTTAAAATATATGCAGAATACATGTTTAACCTAAAAAAAAATTATTGTCATTGTTTGACATTTCGTTTGTTATTTTCACTTCAAGCTAAAAATTCACACTATTGTTTCAAAGTGATCACATTTTCAACAGCTGTTTTACAGTTTAACTTTTCAGTGTTGAAAAAATTGGCACATAAAAAAATTTAACCTTTCAAAATTCAAACGCAATACTTTCAGTCTCCTGAGATTCAACTGGCTCAATTTCACTGTCTGAAATTCAGCGTCTAAAATACAGTGGAAAAAAAGGCAGGGTTACTGCAGGTCACAGACATTAACAAAGGATGTCAGAATCCAACACCCACATTAGCTTTCTTAGTCACGTGACGTCCCGCTGGTTGCGCTGATTTTGAAGAAAAACAGCATCTCCGAGCCGAGGCGGTCATGGAAGCTGACGATAACTGAAAGTTATGCACCATAACTCATGTTCCCTGAAGGAAGGGAACGAGGTGCAACACATGCTATGGGAATCAGCGCCTCCGTGCGGTTACCTGAAGTAATACACTCACGCCTTTACGGCAAGGGCGTCAGCGTCGCGCCAGAGGCCCCTCCCTCTGGGTACTTAAGCCGCTGACGCCCATCCATCTTTCTCTAAAATGCACTTCACCGAGCTTTCAGCATTGAAAGGGCCAGATATGTTGCACCTCGTTCCCTTCCTTCAGGGAACATGAGTTATGGTGCATAACTTTCAGTTCCCTTTCAGTCTGGTTCTCTCGGTGCAACATATGCTATGGGAACGTAATTCATTCACGCCCTTGAAATGCTCAGCAAAATGCATGTGAGAACATCTGCCTTAATACGGCAGGCATTTCCCAGCCGCTCTCCACAAGGTATGTAGAGAGCACAGCCTGAGAAGAAAAATGCCACATGTAGAAACATCAGCCTGATGTTACCACTGGACACATAGATGAAAACACCAGCTAGAGACAGCATAAGCGTCCTCTGCTAGTGTGATTACTCATCATCTCCTTTTTCCCTGGAAATCTTGAGAAGCAGGAGGAAAAGAGCAAGGGACCCATTACGCCACTGGCAATCAGATGGCAATGTGGAGGTAGAGAACCCAGTTCAAGCACAGGGTAACCTTCCAGGTCCCAGGGGAGAAAATTTCATATGTACAAGGGGCACGCACGAGTCCCTCATCTGCTTCTTGAACAGACAACTACTAGGACTGTCAAAGAGGCCCATCCTGATGTTGGAGAACTGTCAGAGAAGAGGGGAACCCTTCCACTGAAGCACCTCCCAAGTAAACATAAACACCAAGGGTCTCCCTTGTGTACGCTGTTGTTGTTGTTGGAACAAAGACGATCAGGCCTTAGGCCCTCAGTCAGTTCCCTTCAGTGGCCAGGCTGAAGGCTGCCACAGCTCCGGATGTGGGTGTAGAAGCTGCCCACGTGCCTGAGTCAGCAGGTCTCTGTAAGAAGGTAACTGCCATGGTATCCCTGAACATTGAGAAGTAGAGGTCACATTGTGAGCTGGCTCCGCATGGGAACAAGTCCACCGAGGTTCTTCCAAACCGTGACCAGACCTGATCCACGACTCGTGGGTTCAGTCTTCATTCTGTTTCCAAAAGAGGCCCTCTTGAGAGGGCATTTGCTCCGTAACTCAGTTCACTCTGAACCTGAGTCGCCCTGAGCGACAATAATCCTGGAGCGTACCAAGTGAGCATCCTCTGTGTCAGGCTGAGGAGGGCTTGGGATCTCGTCCCTCCTTCCCAGTTAATGAAGGACACCGTGGTTTTGTTATCTGATTACACCAGGACGTGCTGTCCCGCAATCAGACCTTTACCAAAGAAGTATTTTGCTGACAGGTATACGGCCAACAACACAGGAAGTTGATGTACAATCTTGCTTCCTGCTCATCCCAGAGGCCTCGGGCATTCTGATTTCTGCAGACTGCCTCCCCATCCTGTTTTTGAGGCGTCCGTCGTGATGACCACACGGGATGACACCTTACCTTACGGGACCCCTTCCGTGAACACAGACAGGTCCCTCTAAGGTTCCAGGGCCTTCAGGCACTTTGAAATGATTCTAAACTTTCCTGCTCACCCAGACGGGGGCAGGTCGTTTTTGTTGGTTTAGCCATATATGCAGGGCCCGCATCTTCAGCAATGCGTGTGGCACACAGGGTATAGCTTCCGCCAAGAGGCCTAAAAGGCGTTGGCACATTTTCAGGGGAATCCGCTGATTCAGTTTAAACTTTGCCAGGCAACGGCGAATCAAGGAAACACGTTCCTCTGAGAGCCATGCCCTGTACCGGATGGTGTAGACCTGCACTCCCAGAAATATGGTAATCCGTGATGGGGTCAGGTCACTCTTTTGTAGGTTTATGACAAAACCGAGAGACTCCAGGTGAGAGATCACCCTGCAGGAGTGTGACTGGGCCTGTATTCTGCTTCCGGCCAAAAACCAAGAGGTCATCCAGGTAGTTCGTAATCCTAACTCCTTGATTCCTAAGAGGGGTCAGGGCTGCATCCAGACATTTAGTAAATGTACGAGGAGCAGTCTTCAAACCGAAGGGTAAGGCTTTGCATTCATAAGCTTTCCCTTCAAAGGGAAACCGGAGGAATTTCCTGTGCCTTCTCCACATGCCCACATGGGAATAGGCGTCTTTCAAATGCACTGTACATGCGTAGTCTCCAGGTCTCACAGACTGGGGGACTTGCCGCAACATTTTGAACTTGAAAGTTCTTGTTTTCTTGCCCAGAGTCCTGAGATCCAGGACCGGTCTCAGGGATTGATCTCTTTTGGGCACCAGGAAGAGCTTGCTGCGCTGACCAGAGCATGGTTTGTGTTCTGGAACTATATTTATTACTCCTTTCTGCAGCATCGTTGACACTTCCTCCCTCAGCACGTGCGTGCGTGCTGGGTTAATGTCAGAACGCAGCACCCCCACGAAAAAGGGGGGGGTCCCTTGATGAACTGTAGCTTGAGCCCACAACGCATCCGTTGTCATGACCAATTCATTTGTCAGACACGCCCTCCAGGCCTGCGCATGTGCCATGAGCCTGGGAGGGATGTCTAACTGCTGCTTGTCATGTTTGAGTGCGGGAGGGGTGGCCTTCGACCCCTCTCGCGTACTCTGGAGCAGGCTGGTCTGCCCAGCAGAAGACATCGCGAGATCTGACTGTCTCAGGCAGAACTCGTGTGTCCCACTGCGGTTCATAGTCTGACCTAGTAGTTTGTGTTTCACAAAAGTGGTGAGTCAAGAACCAGGGCAGTCTGTGCTTTGGTACTTTCATTCTTGTATATGCATGAAACAGTGTTTGTTTTTTATTACACATACAGTAGACGAGTTATGTTTAGTGCGCACACACATACCACCAGCTCCTTGTAGCGTTTTACAAGTGAAGTCTGGGCTCAAAAGGTCAGGTTCCCGTACTGCGTGAGCGGGCAAACCTGAAGCCCTGTTCCCATTTTGGGACCAAGATGCATTCAGTAGTCTGAGATTTTATTGTCGTGTGTGGATGGCAATTTCTCTTTATTACACAAGGGTCTGAGTGTTCTTGTGTGTTTAAATGTTCCGAACCAGCTAGTCTGTGCTCCTTAAACACAGGTACTGGTGGTAAAAATTCGGCATTTTCTCTCCCTCTGTGAGTGAGAGCGCCTGTAATGGTGCAGGGGCATCTCAGACTTTCCTTTTCTTTTTGCTGGTGGCCCCTTGCAGCTCGTGTAGCTTTTCTGCCTGGTGGGCCTGCGATACCGAGGCCACTCGTCCTTGTCCATCCCACCAGGGCCCCTCAGGCCCTGACATGGTTAACATCAGAGAGTCATCCATAGCCTCATGGGTGGATAAGCTCTCAGCGTCACGATGTTCTTGTTGTGGGCGTAGGAAAACTACCAGGCAGCGCAGCTGACAGGTAGCTGAAATTCCTCCTCCTGGACTGTGCTGGGCAGAGAGCCTCCTTGTTAGCCGGGGCTAAACATGGAGGTACTTGTGAGCCCGCTAGCGGTGCTAAGACGGGCCCTCGAGCAGCGTAGCATCGGTAAAAAACACTTAGTTATGCGATGAATTCTACTATCGATTCGGCCGGACAGGATAGCGAAACAGGCAAAATATGAGAAGGTTAGCTAGCAAGCTAGGCCAAGCATTTTCACATACCTCACGATGGAGTCCTTCGTATTCTGCTCGTAGCCGCGCTAATCGTGTTAGCAACGCTGTCGTCCGTCCCGTGTTGTCATGGGTGCTCCTGGTTAGCCATGCTAACCGTGGGAGCTAGCCAGATAGCAGCGGGGTTACTCCATTTCCACTCTCCTTTCTCCGGGGTCATCCGCGAGAAAAACTTTGAGTGTCTTTGCGTGTAGCATCCCTGAGCAGACCGGACAGGCCTCGTGGGTGTCCGCTGCTGAAAAAGGGGGTAGCCAGATCCGCTGAAGCAGGTTCGGGAGCCGGAGCTCACAGCCTGCCAGAGTTCCTCGTCCGAGGACGTCCTCTCGCTGAGCTGCTCGAGGCTGCTGGCCTGTTAGCTTCGTTAGCTTAGCAGGTAGCGTGCCTTGCAGTTAGCGTTCGCTAACCGAGCAGTAGAAAAGCAGAAGAGAAAAGGCACGGGAGCTGGGGCTCGCTGGCCTGCTGGTCTTCTTTGAGTTTTGGGTTTTCGCATTACCTTCTCAGGAGCCATGGCTGAGAAGAGTTAAGCCCGTTAGCAGTGCTAACGTTGTCCGGAGACGTCTCCCTCCTCGTGTCGCTTTCGCCGGCTAGCCTGCTACTTGTTAGCAGGGTAGCGGTGTCGCGCAGTCAGCGCCGTCGAGCGAAGCGGTCTGTGGAGAGAGGAGAAGAAAACTTCGGGGTGAAGGAAAAATGTGCCGGACCAGCTTTCGCTAGCCCAGCAGTCCGCAGGAAAAGATTCTCTGTATGCTCTGTGTAGGGAGCGAGCTCACCTCTAGTCGAGCGATGAAAATACAGAGAAGATCCGAGAAGAGTGTTTCAGGTTTAAGCGAGGTGAAGGGCAATAAGAGAAAGATGGATGGGCGTCAGCGGCTTAAGTACCCAGAGGGAGGGGCCTCTGGCGCGACGCTGACGCCCTCGCCGTAAAGGCGTGAGTGTATTACTTCAGGTAACCGCGCGGAGGCGCTGATTCCCATAGCATATGTTGCACCGAGAGAACCAGACTGAAAGGGAACTCAATGGCGAGTATAATGTTTACATTTTTCTGTAGTTAATTTTAACGCTGAAAATTTTTAATCCTAGCGACACATATTTACTTCCATACAATTCTGACTTCTTCAGGGCATGTTCTAGTTACTTTTTTCCCAATTTAGAGATCATACATTTCAACTTCCAAATACAAACAGAACAAACTATTGACGTAAAAAAAATTGCTTTGATACTGTAGCATTTAGCTCACAGGTGTAAATGTAATGTTTTATTACCGGTAGGTTTTATTAGAACCGGTGCATTGTTAAACTATAGTTTTCTTTTGTCATGATAATCCCCATAAGACTGTTACTTTAATGTTCATTTGATGATAAACAAATGCTTTAAGATACTTTTTTTAAAGGAAAATGAAAAATTATTAAGAAACCTACAAATCATGGTGGTTGTTGTTGTTGTTATGACAACTTATGCTCCAGTGCTGCACTTTTATCTACTTAACTCTTCAAGCAGTCAGTAAATAATTTATCAAATGAAGTTCTGAAAACATCAAAGCCCACCCGATCCAGATATTACTCATAAAACAAGATGCTTAAAATGTTTTCGTCTTTTAAACTGGTAGGAAACTGAACATTTCTGGCATATTTTACATAATGAATAATCAAGTTATCTATGTTGATACCAGACTGAAGCTGCTGATATCGGATTTATTGGGCACAGTCTTTTACTGTACATCTTAAAAATCTGATTATTGTCATGCCAAGAAATTTGAAGTAGCGCTTTGGTTTTTGTAAGGATTTCCTTCCTTTGAGGGTCCAGTTCTTAATCCACAACACTCTTAAAAACCCTATTCTGCTTTATCAGAGTGGCTATTATCATAATGGTATTAATTAATTGTTCAGCAGTTGAAGAAGTATTGCAGAGACCATCCTGTAATTGAGAATTTAGAACATCGAGGCCTTCTTAACCTTCCTCACTGCGTTACGTCAGGGTGTGTCCAATGCGGGACCATTCAGTAAACATGCACAAGGTATAAAAGTGCATTTTCTATCAGCAGTTTGTTTTGTGTCTCCATGTCAACTCAGAGCTGCGGCTTCTGGCAAAACCCAAACAAGCCGAGCAGCTCAAGACATGAGATGAGTGCAGAGATTACCACTCGCCCACGGAAAGACAAGTGGGTGTCATTTTGTGCGTGTCTATGCATTTTTGGTTTTTCATACGTTACAGCTCTTAATACATATACTGTATGTTTATTCTATGTGCTTTTTTATTGGTCTAGCGAGAGTACGTTCTTTGGCATGCAGTGTTTTGTCTGGCGTGTGTCCACTTGGGCAGTAATCAGCAGAGAAAGTCGCCGTGATGGCCATTACTGCTCAGACACTAAAACGAAAGGGCTCGTTTGTTTGTTGTCCCTCCACAGGGGGTTTGTGGTTCGGGGTGATTACACTGTCTGCTGGTTGGCCACAAAGCCAGCACACACTCTGTGACATTTAAGGTCTGAGACGGCTGCATTAGCAGCAATTAGTCCACTAATTGAGAGTGGCTGAGTTTCTTTCTCTTTAAATACATCTACTCTGTCATACCGAATTTACTCAAGATGATTGTCGCTCAGCACCTTTCCTCTTTTTGTGTTCATGTATGCAACACCTGGCTTTAATCGACATCTGTCTATATACTATACAGAGGCTAGCATAAACAACTTTACTTCATGTGGCATTTAAAGTACCTCTTAAGGGTGATGTCAGAACTCTAAGTTACACATTTTTGTTGTTATTGAGACACTAAAAGGCTTTTACTTTTACTTATATAAGCTCAGTATGGTACAATTCTGATAGTACCGTATTTTTCGGGCTATAAGGCGCACTAGATTATAAGGCGCCTTAAGCGAAACTAAAACATTTTGACATATGTTTGAGCACCATGTACCACATAAAATCAGTTCGAGGTCAGTAAGCACAGACAGAATTAATACATAAGACACACTAGATTATAAGGCTCACTGTCTATTTTTGAGAAAATTAAAGTATATTAAGTGTGTCTTATAGTCCGAAAAATATGGTAACCTGTGCTGCATTGAACTTTGTAAAATGTCAGCTGCTGGACTTCTTGCTGCAGCAGAAATGCGTACATCATTACAACAGAAAAACAGTGCTTGTAAAAAGTATTCATGCCCTTATTTAGATTTAATCAAGTTTAATCTTTTTTTTCCCCCAAATTAAATGTTTTATGCTTTTATTTTGGTCATTAAAAAAATTCTGTCATATATCAATCGTGGTCAACATAAATGGGTCTTATCTACACCCCCCCCCCCCCATTTTAAAGTGATTTAAAAAAAAAAAAAAAACAGAGTAATAACAATTACCGTACTTTTTGCTGTATAAGTCACAACTTTTTGCATAAATTTGCATGCCCGGCGACTTGTACAGTGAAGCGACTTATTTATGTTTTTTCCCATAGTTATAATCCAAATTTTGGCTGAGATCTGATGATTTCATTCATTCTGACGTGGAAAATATTAAACACTACCATTTTCAGCCACTAGAAGGTGCTTGAGTAATATGGCAAGCCAAGTGTTTTATTAATAGGTAAAAGTGGCTATTAATGAAACACTTGGCTTGCCATACTTGACCACCTTCATCACGCTCCAGAACTCCTGGAGCAAATGTCAAATCAGCTGTATTTCGCTGCACCGCCCAGACGAAATGCAACTGATTTGACCATTAAAGTGCGTTTATTAAGGAAAAGTTCAACTGAGACACACCTTTACTATAATTTCGAGCAAACAAATAATTGTTTTTAAGTGCTAATCTTGTTCAATTATTGTTAAAGTCCTACCGTGCACGCTCCCAAAGCTGCCATTTGGCCGCCAATCAATTTTTGGCACAACACCCGCCCACAATTCCAGGTGATCAGCGGTGATGCACAATAGATGGGACTTATATGGCAATGCAATGTACAGTATTTATGTTTTTTCCACTTTAATAGACATGCATGTATTTGGACTGATGCGACTTATACGGCGGTGCTAAGAGTACGGCGGCAAGTACGGTAAATAAAAATATCTAATGTAAACTGACTGCATAAATATTGAGCCCTTTTAAAGGGACTGTCTTAATTCAACTCAGATAAAAGTCGTTAACAATACAAATCAGGATAAATATTAGAGGATTTACAACGCTCTAAACATCCTCATGAGTTCTGTTAAATCCATCATGAAGAAAAGGATGAAATATGGGACATGTGTAAATAAGAGCAGGCTGTCCTCACAAACTGAGGGATGTGCAAGAAGGAGACTAGTGAGACCACCCGAGCACCCTGGAGTTACAAGCTTCAGCAGGTGAGATGGGAGAGACTGAGCTCAACTGTTGCCCAAGCTCATCACCAGTTGGAGCTTTATTGGAGAGCGGAAAATAAACCCACTGTTGAAAATAATTTAGGTTAAACACAGATT
Organism: Garcialebias charrua; assembly: GCA_038048925.1. Lineage (NCBI taxonomy): Eukaryota > Metazoa > Chordata > Actinopteri > Cyprinodontiformes > Rivulidae > Garcialebias > Garcialebias charrua. The sequence continues at coordinate 11,497 of JBBPBX010050623.1, forward strand.
AAACTCGACTAGCATTAGCCAAGCTCTTTAATGAGTTAAAGAGTTTAAAGCTGAAAATGTGAGGTTTCTGGGATTTATCCTGTTTTCTTTGTTTCCTCATGTTTCATTCACCCTTCAGTGTTCCTCCTCCTCATGTCCAGCCCTTGTCTCACCTGTGTCCAATGCCAATACAGGTGTCTGTTATTTGCCCTCATCAGCGTCAGAATACTGTATATTCAGCTCCCTCGCGTCTTGTCATTTGTCTCCGGATTGTCCTTGATCCGTCTCCCTCCGTGTTCTCCTTAAAGGAAGTTAGCTTCCCTGTCAGCGTCTTGTTTTGTTTATTTACTAATTACTTATTTTACCTGGAGTCTCCTGTTGCCTTCCTGCACGTGGGTTCAACACTTGTAAACCAGATCATGATAGAAAAAAAAGTTGATTGATCCAAACATGTTTTGGCCAGAAATGTGTAGCCTAAACCCTCATTAGATACAATTATGCAATTTATACTTGCAGCCTCCTGCAAAAAACCTTATACAGGTAGTCCCCGATTTACGAGCGAGATCCGTTACAACGAGGCGCTCGTAAACCGGAAATCTCGTAATTTGGAACGGCCGCCATTTCTCTCGTAAATCCGGAATTTCGCTCGTAAATTGGAACGGTTTTCGCTAGCGCGACTACAAACACTCTATTTTCATCCAAAAACTGCTTATGAGTGCATAAAAATGATCGGAAACGTGTGTCCATATGCTTAGCTAACTAACTGTGGTGAAAAAACACATGAAAACTCAGTATTTTTTTCGTTTTTTCCAAAAATTCGCAGCTCGTAAGTCTGGAACCTCGCAGATCAGAGCGCTCGTAAATCGGGGACTACCTGTACGTAATTAAATCAAATTCACCATAGCAATGTTTTGTATTGTAAATCCTTTATGACATTTCATTTTAACATGTGGAAAGTTTTAAAATCCATTTGATCCTGGTAATAGTAAATAAAACAAGCATCACTATTGTCATCTTGAAGCCAATTAAGTGTATAAAAGTGAACAAATATTAAAAATCCTCCAAGAAATCTAAGCGTGACGATCGACAATGTGCAGCCCTTAGGTCACACAACTGGGTGTATTCAGCTCTGAGTGTGTACATCTGTTAATTATCTCTTATCACGACATGGTAAACATGTGAAATTAGTTTAAATACCAGCTGTCTGGCCTTTTCTCCTTCATATCTGTCCCCACTCTTCCCCTCCTTTCTGCCCAGTCTTTTGCCTAATTATTCACGTCTTTTTTTGGTGAAACGTGTCATTAGGTCTCCTGCCCCTTATTCGTCTGGACCTCTCCTTTGGGCAATCGCTCCCCCTATTAGCGTGACAGAAACTGTGTGCGATGTGTGTAGAACCAGCCGTGTGTGTTCATGTGTTGACCCAGGCTCAGTTCATGCAGAGGGCGTGTTGTTTATGGCTCCTTTCCTATAGCATGTGGATGTGTTTAAGGCTGGAAGACGGCACAATAGGTTGGTGACCTGTCGGTCATCGTGGGAAACAAATGCAAGACTGGATGTGTGCTTGTGTGCACGTTGATTAGTGAGTGTCTACCTCTGTAATCACTGTATAATTGTGTCCTACATTACTGTTGCACAGTGCAACGCAAACAAATAAAGAACTTCCTCAAATGCCTTGTCCCCCCCCTTTCAATCATTATCCAGCATGCATGGCATTCCAGCTCAAAGGAATGACAAGGAGCTTGTTATTGTGCTCTCTACGCTGCATACTTGTTCTTTTCTCATACACACATGCTCATAAACGCACAAACCACACACTTTTCAGAGCAGAGGCCCGTTCTCCTTTCCATCACTGAAGCCAAAAAATCTTCCATTCTCTATTTTCAGGCAAAGGTAGGAAAGAGATGGGTGTATTTTACTGCAGACAGTATGAACCTGAGACGTTGGACACTTTGTCCACCATTTTAGTTTCATTTGATCATTTCTGCACCTTAAAAAGTTGGGGCAGTAAAGCTTTTACCATTTTGTAATGGGGGCCAAGATGGTGTGGAGTAAGGGATGCCGACTCGAGACCCGAAAGTTCCAGGTTTGATCCCCAGTCATTGCACATATCGTGATGTCTCTGAGCAGCAAACCCTATCCCCAATTGCTCCCCAGGCACCTTCAATAGCTGCCCACTGCTCCACCTGGTGGTGGATGGGTTAAATGCAGAGCCAATTTTGCTATTGTATGGGAACATATAATGATGACAATACATAACACATTATTATTATTATTATTTATTTTTATTTTATTATTATTATTAGCCCCGAGCAGCTAATTATTATTATTATTATTATTATTATTATTATTATTATTATTATTATTATTATTATTATTATTATTATTATGGATGTGCGAAATGGCATAAAATTCATATCGCAATACAGTATGTTTTGTGAAGGGTGGAGGTAACGATATATATATCACGATATGATTTTGGTATAAAACTTGCAATAGGAATGAAAAAAAGCATAGGGTGTCCTTTTGCCATCATTAAATTAGAAAACTGCTATACCACAAAATAATCTTAATTAAGAAAATTCTACTAATAGGCCCAGAGAATTTTTAAATAATTAGCAAATCAAGTACAGTATTAGGCTTCTTTCTTGTAGTACAAAACAGTGCAAAAGATGTCAAATATAGTTTTAACCATATGTTTCAAACAATATATGTTGTAAACTCAACAGTTTCCAGTATTCTCACTTAATAAATGAACAGCAACAGAGCAGCAAGTGCACAGTGAAACACTTCACCCTCCAACCCTCTAGTGGGCGTCTCCTTCTGCTTTAAGGAGAGCTGACACAAAATGCCTACCGGTTTCCTCTGTGGCTTTGAACAGAGGGTCTTGCAGTTAAAATCACACAACACGGCGTTCTTTTCACAGATCAGAGTGCAGGTTTAACCCTTTTTTGTCTCAAATGCACTCTCTAAAGCTGACCAACAAACTTTTGACCAAAAAAACAAACAAAAAACATTTTGACGGCCCACAGTGCTTTGCACATTTGTCCGAATAAGAGTACGGCAAGCTGGCTGTAGTTAGCTTGTAGCTTCGCTACTTAGCTCTCGAAGAAAAGACTAACACCACTTATGCATGAATTTTCAACAACAAAAAAGTAACTATTAAATCTGACAACTCTGATTTTACATCAGACACAGTATTACTGCGGTTAGCCGATAGAAGACAGATCTCTATCGTAGGCTGAATGTCTATCGTTTCTTTTTTCATTCATTCATTCATTCAACCTTTATTTATACAGGCTATCCTCGTTGAGCCACGGGGACTCATTTACAAGAGGGACCTGTCTCACTCACACCTAGGGTCAATTTTAGAGTTACCAATCAACCTAACATGCATGTTTTTGGACTGTGGGAGGAAACCGGAGCACCCGGAGAAAACCCACGCATGCACGGAGAGAACATGCAAACTCCACCCAGAAAGGCCCCCGGACCGGCCGGGATGTGAACCTTGGACCTTCTCGCTGAGAGGCAGCAGCTCTACCAGTTGCGCCACCGTGCTGCCCTACCAATCAGCCTAACATGCATGTTTTTGGACTGTGGGAGGAAACCGGAGCACCCGTTTCTACCATGTATTGTGGTATATATGGCACATTCCTAATTATTATTATTATTGACTTTCTTTCTCACAATACTAATAATACTACTAATAATAATGTGTTAATAATAATAATACTGTATTAATAACAATGTGTTATGTGTTATCATTGTATGTTCCCATACCAGGTCTCCAGGTTCCAGGTCTCTCTTGTAAACGAGTCCTCGTGGCTCAATGGGACTAACCTGTTTAAATAAAGGTTGAATGAATACAATGGTGAAATTGGCTCTCTGCATTTAACCCATCCACCACCAGGTGGAGCAGTGGGCAGCTATTGAAAGTGCCCGGGGAGCAACTGGGGATAGGGTTTGCTGCTCCGAGACACCACGAGATGTGCAATGACTGGGGATCAAACCTGGAACTTTTTGGGTCCCGAGTCAACTGCCCTGCCTCTACCCCATCTCGACTGGCTTTAGGGATACCAAGAGATGAAGCCCTTACATTTTTACTTGCACCATTATTTCTACAAATATCTACAGTATCTTAATGGTTGTGCAAATGAAGAGGTCATCATGTTGTGTTTTGGTCTATTAATTTTCTATTGTCAGTCGATGAGCCGTCTCCACTTGTTCCTCAGTCATGCTTTTGTAATGTGTGCAGGATGTGGTTTTACGTTGTCCGTATGACTAAAAGGCTTGGTCTTCCCTTGAAAGCAAGTGATTGTGAAGGCAGCATGTTGCTCAAAAGTATCCACTGGACCTCAACGTCACTGATGCAGTGCCTTATTATTTCAGTCTGGCTTTAAGTCTTTTTGCCAATGCATGCTCCTTTCATCTCTGTCTGTCATCTTTGACCACATGGGGTGGATTTCTCCTAAAAAGTAAAGTCCTAATATTCCTTGAAGGAATGCATATCACCCGCCACCTTTCAAGCCAGAGGTATAGGTACGGTATGTGTTGTGAATAACTCTCTACTACTGCATTGAATGTTAGTCAGTGTTTGTAAAGATCAATTAGTTAAGGTGAACATTTTGAATGGGGTGCATTCATTGCTTTAAAATCCATTAACATGAACACACAATGAATCCTGACAAGTACGGTAGTAGACAAACATTGTGATCTTTTTGTAGCTTACAAACGGAATGAGTGGCAAAGGTTAGAAAAGGTGTACAAAATGAGGAATTAGAGACTAGAGTCACACTTTTTACATCCAATAAACTGCCAGCTCAACCAAGCTCTGTTTTCTGAGAAATTATAAACGTAAATTTGACTGGGAACTTTATTTCCTTCAACTAAAATATAATTGTTAGTGGGTCTAGAAATGATATGGGGAAATATATTTTTCTTAACTGGATGTTTGATCTGTGAGATTTCTGCGTAGCACCGAGTCATTACTGTTTTTTTTCCAGCTTTTAGACAAGGAGCCGAGATGGTGTAGTGGCAAGGCTTTCGACTTGGGACCCGAAGGACGCGGGTTCGCGCCCCGGCCACTACACACCTTGGGGTGTCTATGAGTGCACACCTAATTCTCCAGCTCCCCGGGCGCTTTCTGGCTGCTCACTGCACCACCTGGTGGTGGTTGGGTTAAATGCAGAGACGAATTTCGTCTGTGTATGGGAAACATACACAGATGACAGACAAAGACATTATTATTATTATTATTATTATTATTATTATTATAGTTACTCACAGCCATTCTACCCTGTTATAAAGACTATTCAGTGAAGTGAATGAGGATAAACAAAGTTTTAATTACAGAAGCTGAAAAGTGTCAACCATACAACAAAGTTCATGCTCAATCATCCAGGTACCTAATCCAATAATTCTCAGTCAACCATGCATTTATAATGCATATGAGTTTATGATATGATGCCCTGTGGAAGAAAAATATGCAGATTTTCTTTATTTTAAATAGCTCAAGGATTTTCTCACACATTTTTCAATAACCCAAGGAGATGTTCTGCTCCTTTACTAATCAGCAGGTCAAAATAATCTCCTTATCCACTTTTGAGGTTGTGTTGAAAGTCTACAATGAATCAATGAAGGCATATTATCACTAGAAACAGTTGATAAGACAAAAATATTAGTTTTCTTTTGTTAAAAACTGGAGTAAAACAGAACTTGAAGAAAATTTAAGATTCTGAGGATGAGGGACAGTCATGAAGAAAGAAAAGGGAAATAAAAATAAACTAACAGATTTGTTCTCATTAGGGCTGAACGATTTTGGAAAATATTTTAATAGCGATTAATTTTTTTTTTAATGTTCAATATTGTGATTTAATATGCAATTATTTTTTAATGTCTTCTTCTCATGTATTTTTCAACTAACACAATAAATCGATCTGTTTCTGTTGCAGAAAACTCTACAGTTTTCAGCTCCGCCTCAACTGTTTCTAAATTTTTTGTGTGTGTAGCTCCAGGATAGCAACTTGGCTAAAATGTGTGCGCGAGGGCATCCTGTACCGCTTATCCACTGTGTTTACCAACACTGTAACCCAGGCTTGGTCACTACAGTATGTTAATGGGCATCCTGTCTTTTGCTGTGAACTCTGTTTATGATTGAGTTATTTCCGTGTGCCGTTTCGAATTTTGTTCATACAGAGTCATACCTTCGAACAGTTCAGTCAGTGATCCCTGTCGGCTGCTACTTTGCTTACTTCAAGTGGAAGCACTGGTCGTTGGTATTCCAGCCATGCAACTATCGTAAATGACTTTCTTTGTGGTGTTTTTTTTAAGTGTTGATAAAGATTTGTGGTGTTACCTCTAGGTAGCAACAGGAGCGAGGCAGGTTCTGCACAATACATGTCGTTGCGCAGCGTCTTCTTTTTTGTAGACAAAATAATTCTAAACAACGGACGTGCTGCTCCTCTTTGGTACCAAATTTCAGATGTGTCAGCTTCTGTCGAGCCTGACACCGTTGTTCAACCGGTTAAAGCACAGTGTTGCCTTCTCCCGCTCCCTGCTCTGCTTTGTTCCGCTCACTCACAAGTCATGTAACCAGATCACATGACCAGTCAAATCGCAGACTTTGCGATTAGAAAATCACGTTTTATCATATCACGATATTATCGCAAATGCAATTAATTGTTCAGCATAGTTCTCATGTGGGGAAACTTTTCTCAAAACCTCACTAACGTATTTTTACCTCCCACTCTTCTGTTCAATCATCGTTTTGCATCTTTTTCTCTTTTCTTCAGGTTCATGGGAAGTGTGTGTGCAGACACAACACTGCAGGTGACCACTGCGAGCGCTGCGCTCCTCTCTACAACGACCGTCCCTGGCAGCCCGCTGACGGACTGACAGGAGCTCCACATGAATGTCGGCGTGAGTCGGAACAAACGCCCTGAGAGTTTAATAAAAACTGTGAGGGTTATTAGCAGCTTCGCTTTTCTGACAAATGACTGCAATTTAACAAGCCTAATAAAAAGTGGCGCAATCAGAAAATACTTAACTCTCATCCAAATCTGTGAGGAAATAAGTACAGGTAGTCCCGACTTACAAGCGATCTTTACCTACGAGGTTCTGGACTTAGGAGCTGGCGAACAAGCAGTAAATTTGTAAAGAACATACAAAAAATACAGCACTTTCATGTGTTTTTAGATGAAAGTGTGTTAGCTAACCGTTTGGAAACAAGTTTCTGAGCATGTTTATGAACTAGTATGAACATTTGTGATGAAAAACGAGTGTTCGTAGTAGCGCTAGCATAAATTTTCCGACTTACGACAGAAAATCCGGACTTACGAGAACACGTGTTTCGACGTACGAATTTTCGTCTTACGAGCGACTCGTAGGAACGGAACTCGCTCGTAAGTCGGGGACTACCTGTAATTAGGATAAACCCTATGCAATCAGAATTTATTTATTTATTTATTTATTGTGTGAATGTTTATGAAGAATTCACAGTGTGGTGATCCATTTTTCTTCAGTGTTTTTCAGCATCTTTCTCGTTCCACAAATGTTGTGCTATTTCAACAAGTCATAAATCAAAATGTTCAGCTTGTTCAGGCGAATCCTGCTGTGACTTTTGGTACTGGTGTAACTTTAGCTTTTTGAAATATTTAGCCTTTTCTGACACTTTTTTTTTCTCTCATAGAAAATTAATTGAGCTCATTTTACATCCTTCAAATCTTTAGATGTGTTTACAGTCTTTTACTGCTCCTTTCACATTTTGTTCTGCTTCAGTTTCCTTGTGCAAATTTCTTCAACTTGAGCTACTTTCAGCTGTTTTTCAGCTGTTTTGTGCTCCTTTCTACGGAAGGGCATTGCATTCAACCATGAAAATATTTTTTTGGAGCTTATGTAGTAAAAACGTGATAATTATGTAGTAAAAACGTGATAATTATGTAGTAAAAACGTGATACTAAGTAGTAATAACGTGATACTATGTAGTAAAAACGTGATACTATGTAGTAAAAACGTGATAATTATGTAGTAAAAACGTGATACTAAGTAGTAAAAACGTGATACTATGTAGTGAAAACGTGATACTATGTAGTAAAAACGTGATAATTATGTAGTAAAAACGTGATACTAAGTAGTAAAAACGTGATACTTATGTAGTTAAAATGCGATAACAATTCAGGAGGAGCGTTTCCTTTAAATAGAGTAGACCTGCAGACTTCTACATATATCAGATGGGACAATGGTTAAGACCGTTGCCTTTCATGCAGATGACGCAGGTTCGAGTCCAACCTGGTCTGACTGATTTTTTTTTTTCTTCTTTGGATTATTTATATAATAATATTTATGCTGAAAATACTTTGCTTATCAGCGTGATTGGGGTGTAATGTGGTTAAGTGACGTCTTAATTTATTAGGCTTCATGCTGTCCGCTGCTAATATTTTAAGACATAACAGACACAC